>PVJA010005183.1:70596-80941 GCA_004027025.1 Myocastor coypus | reverse complement strand
GATTTTTTTTTTTTCTTGCTGGGTGGTCAAGGGCAAGTCGAAGCAAGACCTGTATAACAAAACATTCATTTTTTTTTTGTATCTTCCAGGGTCAAATCCCCTCAGGATTAAATTTGAGACCATAGAATGTACTTTGTAGAACTGTTGTTAGTGTCAGCCTTCGGGACGAGTCACGGCCATTGCTTGGCTATTTTGCTTTTTGTGAAAGCCTGAGAGAATGTTTTTCTCTGGGTGACTCTCCTTAGAGGCACTGCAGTTCATTCCTTTCCTCTGAGGTCCCATAATCTCCTTCACCAGGAAATTTGGGACACCTCTGAGTTATAGGATATTACAGCACAGGTTCTCTTATATCCTGGGTCTTTATTGACCTTGAAGGGCTAGGGCCAAAATATTGGCTATCCTTATAGCCCTTCTTATTCTCCAATTGTCGGTCTGTTAGCTTACATTCTCAACCCTCCAGCAGAAAAGCTTTGTGATACTATTATTCTGTAACATAGGTACTGGGCTTATCATCACTGGCTTTCTGAGTTGAAGTTTCATTTGTGGAGTTTTTCCTCTTAAGGACTTACAGCTTCTTGTATTTCACACCGAAAGACATGTATTCTGAAGAGTTCTGCATTGTAATGACTTTCAGTGAAAGCAAAACAGTCGCTCTCAGGAGTTCCATCATGCCCTCTGACACAGAAGAGGATTTTGTAGATAGGGTAGTTTGCTATTTCAGTGTTTGTCTGAGGATCTAAGAGTCTGTTCAGAAGAATAAATAAATAAATTAGAGGAAGTAAGACAATTTGCAGTACATCCCTATTAAAATTTAAGATAACTTTATGGCAAATTGATCATGTAGACCACTTTTGGTATGCTAATCTTATTAATTTTAATAACTATGTCATATGTAAATTACCGAAGTTATTGATTATATAATTCCATAGTGCTAAAGTGTACTATGGAGAGTAATGATACCCACAACATTCCTGATTCTGTTCAGAACGTTGAGCACACAACCATGGAGGGCCTAAAAAAAATACAATGTCAACACTATAAGGCAGAGTCATTAATGGGGAAAGCACAGTGACCCCTCTACATGAATACCTAGGAAAGAGATCTAAGGCTCATTTAAAGGCCCTTTAACAAATGCTCTGAAAATATAGGATGAGTCAGATTATTTTCTGATTTCTCTCATTTTTCCCTACGTTCTCAGCTTTCTTATAATTTTATTTTGAGATATGTCTTATTTTATTGACTTTTTGGAGGCAGGGTCTTCCTAGCAGTTCAGGCCTCAAACTCACAATGTAGCCCATACTGGCCTTGAATGCACACTGATCCTGTGGCCTCAGCCTTGTAAGTGCTGGGATTATAAGCATGCACTATGCATCTGCCTTGAGATAGGATCTTGCTAGACTGCTGAGGGAGACCTCAAAGATGGATTCTTTTCTAATTTCATTGGTGCTAAAAAATGTTGACTCAGACTCTTGAATAATGGGACTACAGGTTTGTATCACATTGTTATGCTTTAAGGGTTTTCTTTTTTGTGCTCTATTTTTCTGAAATACGGATTTCTGACAATGGAAAAAGACTTTGTTTTAACTGTTCTCAATGCACTATTTAGCAATTCTTACTATTCTCAATACATTATTTAGCAATTCTGGGTGTAACTGGTTAATAGATACCTGACTATCTTTGTTTCTTCTACTTAACATAGACAATAACCACTTCTAAGGGGCCGGGGAGATAGCTCCGTGGCTCAAGTGCTTGTCTGGCAAGTGCAAGATTGAGTTTGAACCCTGTCCCCACCAAAAAAAAAAAAAACTTCTAAAGACTTACCTAGGTCTTACTAACCTAATTTTGAAAATAAAGCTGCTGCTATACTCAAATAGCTAATATTTATCAATATATTTTTGTAATTTTTTTTTTTTTTTTTGTCTTTTTGAGACAGGGTCTCGCTATGCACTTGAGGCTGGCCTTGAGCTTACTTTTGTAGCCCAGGCTGGTCTCGAACTCGCACCAATCCTCCTGCCTCAGCCTCCCGAGTGCTGGGATTACAGGCGTGAGCCACTATGCCCGGCTTTTTATTTTTGTAATTTCTAAAGCACAGAATTCTACTGTGAAATAATGTATTATTTTGTTATTGTTACTAGCTAAACATGGAAAATGTAATCTGTTAAGACTCTCACAATCAAAACTCTTCAATTATCCATGAAATATTTAAACCTTTAATGTGCTACACAGGATTGGGGTGAGAAATGCATACAAAGCCAATGAGTGTCCACTTTTTACAAGGGTCAATTTTTCACGCAATTCTTAGAAGAGATAACATGAATATCAAGCTAAACATTACATGAATAAAATAATTTAATTATTTTATTGATTACTACATTTATGTGAAACAACAGGTCAGAGACCTGGTGTCATAACTACAAAAATTTCAAGAGGCTGGTCTCACCTCACAGTTCCCTCAGATACATTCGGCACTGACAGGGTTACATCTAGTGAAATCTGACACTGGCTTCTTAAGATGGACATCATCCTTAAGGCTTCCACTTCACTCCTGGGAGCATTTACTGAAGCACAGCCTAAGTAAGTTAGTTTACTGAAAACTACACTGTCCTCGTCAGCCACAGGTGTAAAAGGACTTGACACTTCTGAATCTAAAAAGAATAAAATGATTACTTTCATTTTGTATATTATTGACATAAATAACAAGTAAAAAGCTGCACATAACATTTCAATTCTATTAAGTTTCAGTGAGATAATATGCTAAATCCCAGACAAAATGGCCATGAAAGCCTCAAGACTCCTTAGAAATATAAGGCCAATATTTTTAGATAGTGCTATTAAAGAGTTAATCCCAAAACCAAAAATTGACCTGAAATTCAAATATGATTGATTTTTTTGCATCTTTAAATGTATCTTAATTTTATATTTCACATTTAAATCAAATATAAATTTAGGATCTTGTCATTTTCAAATATTCTGATTTGTCTCCTTGATCTACAGTGTTATAACTGTTCCACTCATCACCCTATCCATGCTGTTATGCTCTTAATCTCTTTGCTTTCACTTTTCCCAAAACACATACAGATTAATATCCTCGTTTTTCCAAATGAATCCTTGTAAGTGTTCTTTTCCTGAGCTTGTCAGGTAGCTTAACTGATTAAAGCACATGATACAGCAAAGTTACTCAGGTGCAGGGGACTGCAGTTCAATCTCTACCTCCACATGGAACATGGGACCCAACCTTAAGGCAGCCTGAGCCAGCAAAGAAAAAAAAAGTCCTTTTCCTCCTTTCTTGTAGTTGCCCTAGACTCTTTTTTCTAACTGCTAACTATTCCATAGTTACACAAGTGTGGAGCAAATATCATTCTTTTAAGGATTACTTCCCTATTTCATCAACATTATACTGAAATTCCCCCTTTCCTGGAAAAAAAAAATCTTTACATGCAGTATTCTAGAAGACTCCTTTAGTGTCATTTATTGTTTTCTTTTTTCCAGTATGTATCTGACATTTCCCTAGATTAAGAATTTGGAGATTCTAGAGAAATTTTTTTTTCCTCTCTGTATCAAATCTAATGTAGGTCAGATGCTCAAATACTAAAAACAATAACCTTTAGTTATGTAAGCAATGCTGCAATCCTAACCTCCTTGTCCAGGTTTCACTGGCAGACTCATCTCTGGTTTTTGAAGTCCTACTAATGGCACAGGGTTAATGGTGGATGATGCTGAGAGTTGATCAGAAAGAGGCCCATCTCCTTCACCATCCAGTTGTGACCTTTCCACAAGTTCTTTGTCCCCAGGGTGGTCATCCATGGGAGGATCCATCAGCACATCTGCTAGCTCTTTTTGCAGCTGCTGTTCACTTCCATTACCTACAATCTAAGGGTTACAAACACATATAATCAACAAAATGAAAACAAGAGGGCAGTACTGATTAAAATGGGTCTACATTCTAAAGAAAATTATTAGCATTACTTTTGACACAAAAATATTTCTTGAATGTTTAGAAAACTGAAATAAACCAAGATCTGCAATACATAAAACCTACTGCTAACCTCTGAACTGAAAGTTCATGAAAAACTGCACAGCAAATCTGAGACTAATATCCAGAAATATGTTAGGCTGCCAACACTAATGTTTCCTACAGTGTCTTTATCAAAGAAAATATTTGTAATTTTGCCTGATGAGAAATAATGCTTTTAAGAGAAGTATCTTTAGTGGCTTTTCATATCCTTAAGAAAAAGGAAAAAACATGCTTATTTCCAAATGCTATCAATAGAAAAATACCTAGTAGGTAATAAATTTCCACATGTATGATTTCTAATCAGGTGTCTTGTATTCCTGAGGAGAGTTCTCTGCTATAAACAGCTTCTTGTCCAGGTTGGTGGTGCACACCTGTTATCTCAGCACTTTGGAAGTTGAGGTGGGAGGATCACCAAGAGTATTAGGCAAGCCTGTGTTACACAGTGAATTCAAGGCAGCTTGAACTACATAGATAGACTATGCCTCAAAAATTTTAATTAGAAGTTCTCAAAGTTCTGAGACACATTAATAAAGTAGAGGAGATGAATGCATAAAAGTACTGAAGAACAGAAGCACTGCACAGCATTCAAATAACATCAAATATTTTCAAGGGGTCAAAATGGTTTATTAGTTAACTCAGCAAAGAAGTAAACAAGCATAAACTCAAGTAGAGACTGCCCAATGTTAAGAAAAGCCAGTGACAAACTCCAGTATTTTAATTAAATGCTTATTAAAGAAAAACTAGAAAAAGTCCGGCCTGATACCTCAGCGGATTAAAGCTCCTGCTTAAGCACAGTGCAATGGCTGGGTTCAATCCCCAGCACGACCTGCTGGGCGCGCCCCCAGGGCACCCTGAGAAGGCAACTGAGACTGGGCATGGTGGTACATGCCTGTAATCCCAGCACTTGGGAGGCTGAAAACAGAAGCATCTCTATGAGAGAGACACTATACACCCAGTAGACCCTGTCCTAAATTAAAATGAAAGGAAATACTAGAAAAATTAACAACAACAACAACAAAAAACTGATGTAGCCAAAAGAAGTCATCAGGAAAGAAATGAAAGGCTGATTTAGGAAGTTTGTTTAGTCTGAAGATTAAAATCTTACAAGAAGCTAAAATAGGGGCCCAGCGGGATGGCTCAGTGGTCTAAAGCGCCTGCTTGGGAAAGCTTAGGCGGCTTCAGGGACCATGGTCCCTGGCACCACATGCTGCGCCAGCCCTGCCCTCGGGGCGGGCTGAGTTGGCCGTAAAAATGAGTGAATAATGGTTCTGAAACAAGAAAATAAATGAATGAATGAATGAATAAATAAGCTAAAATAGGCAGAGATATCAGACTTTTAAGACAACGAGGCAATCCATTTACCCATTTACCGAGGAGTAAATTAACAGGCTAGAAAGCAGAATTCTAGTAATAGAAATACCTCTGAGCTACCTCAAGCCCAGTTCACAATCTTTTATCTCTATAAACTTATCTTGGGCTGTAAATTCTGGCTGAGAAAGTCTCAAGTCTTTTTTGCTGATGTTTTCCTAAGAAAATCCTAACATTTTAATTACTCTTGCTGTAGAAATAAAGGCCTCAGCTTCAATGACAACTTTTGTTGAGAGTTACTATTAGTGAAACTGCGAGTCAAGTAATCTTTAATTCATTGTACATAAGGAAAAGTGCAATCGAACTGCTTTTCCCAGAAGCTTTGCTTTATAGTTTCTTTGTTTGGTGGGTTTTGGGGGGATTTTTCCCCTCCTTGTTAAACTTGATTCTGCACAGCCAAAAAAACTATGTATTTTTTTCAGGTCTGCACTTAAAATTTTTTGTTTGGTTGGTTTGATAGCACTTTTGCTTAGTTTAGTTTTGGTTTTTGTGGCACTAGGGACTGAACTCATTACCAGTGTGGTAGTGCAAAGCTATAATCCCAGTACTTGGGAGGCTGAGGCAGGATTGCCCCGAATTTAAGGCCAGCTTGAAATATGTAGTGAGCTCAAGGGGACCAGGATGTAGGTCAGTGGAACAATGCCTGCTTGGCAAGCACAACATGAGTTGGATTCCCAAGACAAAAAAAAAAAACAAGTAAGCTTGAGACAAGCCTAGAATAAATAATGAGATCCTGTCTAAAAAAAAAAAAATTCTCAAAAAAAATTTTTTTTTAGACAGGTTGTTACTAAGTTACTACATTACCTGGGCTGGGCTCAAATTTAAGATCACCCTGCCTTGGTCGTCTAGAGTGCAGAACTGTTTTTAATGCACCTAAAAATGAAACCAGACCTTGGTTCCAAAGCTTAGGAAATACTTTAATATCTAGAATAACTGAACCTTAACTGTTTTTCAAGAGTAAGGAGAAAACAGAAGAGAATTGCAGCTTTCTGAAAGCAAATGAAAGAATATGTCAGATTTCACAATTAAGTAATTAGTAATTACAACTGAAAGAAAATGAAAAACATTTTTTACATGCTATGAAGTACTGTTTGGTCCTTCTGCACGAACAAACCCAAGAATTCTATGAAATTTTAGCCTAATCCTAACTGTAATGTATTTCAACTACAGAGATATGCCTAACTTTGAAAGAAAACAAGTTTATGCACTTGTCTTTTGTTTACATTTCATTTTTCCCTAGGTTACATTTTATAAATATAAGAACTGTCTCTGACTTCCTTATTTCTTAAGGACTAGGAAAATGTATTGAATACACACAAAGCTGTTGGTTTTTAAGAGGTAAGATACCAAGCTAATGCCTTATTTAGCTCAAACACAGTATTCAGCAATTATCATGCTAAATCACTGGTGAAATTTCAATCCAATCCCGAAGTGACACTACAATATACATAATTAAATTGGTGCTTTAAAGGCAGTCTAGGGGCTGGGGAGATAGCTCCAAGGCACAAGTGCCTGCTGGGCAAGTGCAAGGTCGTGAGTACGAACCCTGGTCCCACAAAAAAGAAAGAAAGAAAGGCAGTCTATTAATTTTTCTAATCTAAGCTAGGAGACTTTCAGCGATCTCTTTAAAAGTTCTCAAACTTTAGCCTGCATCAGGATCACCTGGAGAGCTTGCTCAAACAGTCTATATTGTCTTTTGAGTTTCTGATTCAGTAATCTGTGGGGTAGGACCTCCGTTTGCAGTTTTAAAAAGTTCCCAGTAGATGGATACTGCACTTTGAGAAACAATTTCAAATTAATAGTTATAAGCCTTGACTGTACAGGAGCTTATTACAATTAAATACTGAACCGGGCATGGTGGTGCACACCTGTAATCCCAGCACTTGGGAGGCTGAGGCAGGAGGATTGGTGCGAGTTCGAGACCAGCCTGGGCTACAAAAGTGAGCTCAAGGCCAGCCTGAACTGCACAGTGAGACCCTGTCTCAAAAAGAAAAAAAAAAAAAAAGATTAAATACTGTGCCTATTCTTCCTTTTGTCCCTAACCTGCCAAGTGGATAACTAAACAGGTTTATAATGGACCCTGGCCATACACATATATAAGATCACAGATAATTATGGTACTTAGCTGGAAATGATAAGAACTGCTTCAGATCAAAATCTTCAACTAAAATGCCAAAATAGTATTTTTCATAGGCATCAAAATTAACCACCTCCACTGTTGAAAATGTAAGTCCCCTAGATTCACCTCCAAAAATCTCTACATACATACCCAAAGCCTACCTTTTTACAAAGCATCTCATGAGATCTTTTTATGCAAAAAGGTATGAGAATCTTAGGCAAGACTTACAGTCATTTTGTAATATCAATTGTTTATCATAGTAAAAGGACTGGCTGCTGCTACTACCATTCCCTTGCCTTGACATCTGAATTTGGACACATAATGGACCTGTTGTGTCAACAGGGTGACATCAGAACAAAAGGTCAATAAGGTGAAATCAGCTTGGCTAACTAAAAGAAACTGGGCCCTTAATTGTATAGCTAAGAACCTGAGGAATTTATCTACTGAAGACCTAGAAAATAAGTACTTCAGGTATTAGGGCAACAATGTGTGTGTGTAGTCTCTGCTGCATTTATTCATCTCCACCTTTTTAGAACGAAGGAAGTCATAAATAATGTGTACACAAACAAGTGTAAGTATAATTAAATTTTATTTTACAAAGTGGTATCAGGCCAGACCTGCTAGTAGTACCTGGCAGGTGGTCATTTGTTAATCCTAGTACATGTGAATAGTTTAAAATAGCAATACTTATCTTCAAACACCTTGTTATAGCAGAAAAATAAATTCACTCCTGGTAGAGCTCTCTTCCATGGTACCAAGAGCATTCTTTTTTTTTTTTTAAGATTTTATTTATCTTTTTTCTTGTTTCAGAACTTTTGTTTGTTTATTTTTATGGCCGGCTCAGCCTGCCCCGAGGGCAGGGCTGGCACAGCATGTAGTGCCAAGGATGGAACTGCGGTCCCTGAAGCCACCCCAGCTTTCCTAAGCAGGTGCTTTAGACCACTGAGACATCCTGCCGGGCCGAGTATTCTTAATATATACAACAATCATCTCTAAAATATAGTTTGGGGCCAGTGAGATGGGCTCAGTTGTCTAAAGAGCCTGCTTAGACAAGCTTAGGCAACCACAGGGTCCATGGATCAATCCCCAGTACCACATGCTGCACCAGCCCCAACCCCTGGGGCAGGCTGAGCCAGCTGTAAAAAAAAAAAAAAAATATATATATATATATATATATATATATATATATATATATATATAATTTATATAAAGTAATGAAGACTTATGAGTGAAAGGGCAGACACATGGTGGACACAGTCCAGAAATACAGCAAGACAATTTTCAACAAAATTGGCAGGGTAATTCTACAGAGAAAGATAATGAATAAAACAAATGGTGCTGGAATTTTATGTATGAATGTGAGTCTTAATACTTCACATCCTATATGAAAAGTGGATCATATTTTTTGTTTGTTTGTTTGTTTGTTTGCAGGACTGGGATTCGAACTCATGACCTTGCACTTGCCAGGCAGGCACTTGTGTCACAGAGCTATCTCTCCGGCCCCTAAAATGGATCATATTTTAATGTATCCTAAAACCACAAAACTTATAGAAGGCATATGAGAGAAATCTTTGTGATCATAGGACACAATGACCTATCAGAACACAAGAAGTATGTTTAAGCTGATATTCTGCCCTAATACTGTACTGCCTGCTGGAAGGAGCTGAACTTCTGCCCTGCCCTAATCTTGTTTATCTTTGATGATAGGATACTTACAGGCTAGTTTCCTCTTTAGGTGAGCTACAGGACTGGACTTGAATCAAGATGGTTGCTACAGTGACCTCATTATAATCCTATCTGCATATTACATGACACATAACCCCAGTGCCAATAGCTGACAACTGCCATGATAACCATGAAGAATCATAAAAGGATTGAGAAGAGGTGATAGTCAAATTTATGGAAAATCTCTTCCCATTCCTATTAGAAAAAAAAATGATTATTCCTCTCTTGTATTAGCCAAACTCCCCATATCTATAACCTTTTAACCTGTAAGACCAGCAAACCTGACTTTCAAGTTTATTTTACATTTCTCTTATAACTGGCCAAGAATAAAAGTCTCCTTCACAAGTACAGCATAGTGCTGCACACTTGTAACACCAGCACTAGGAGAGGCTGAGACACAAAGACTGTTGCAAGTTTGAAACCAGCCTGGGTCACAAGGTGAGCTCAAGGCCAGCCTGACCTGCATAGGGAGACTCTGTCTCAAAAAGAAAGAAAGAAAGAAAGAAAGTAAGTAAGTCACCTTATTCAGTCTTGTCATTGTTTCCACAATTTAGAGAGGCAAAAAGGTTCAAGTTTGAGATCAAAATTGGTAACAGAACCATAAAAGAGAAAAAAAAAAAAAAAAACTGAGAAAAAGGACTTCATCAAAATAATACTTTTGCTCAAAAGATAAACAGAATTGAGAACTATGGCTGTAGGTAAGTGGTGAAGTGTTTGCCTAGCAGACAGAAAGGTCTTGGGTTCCATGCCCAGCACAGGGAGAAAGAAAAGGTATAAGAGAATGAAAAGACAAAAGAGAATTAAGAGAAAATATCTGTGACTCATGCTTCTTTCTTTTTTCTTTTTCTTTTTTTTTTTTGGTGGGACCAGGGTTCAAACTCACGACCTTGCACTTGCCAGGCAGGCACTTGTGCCATGGAGCTATCTCCCCGACCCCTGTGACTCATGTTTGTGATGAAAGACTTGAAGCAACGTACAAAAAAACTCTCATAACATAATGATTAAAAAAAAAAAAAAAAGCCGGGCGTGGTGGCTCACGCCTGTAATCCCAGCACTCGGGAGGCTGAGGCAGGAGGATCGGTGCGAGTTCGAGACCAGCCTGGGCTACAAAAGTGAGC
>PVJA010005183.1:16507-70496 GCA_004027025.1 Myocastor coypus | reverse complement strand
TCTCAAAAAAGGTAAACAGACAAACAAGGCACAGATTAAAAAAGACATTTCAGGGGCCCGGCGGGAGGGCTCAGTGGTCTAAAGCGCCTGTTTGGGAAAGCTTGGGCGGCTTCAGGGACCGCGGTTCGATCCCCGGCACCACATGCTGCACCAGCCCTGCCCTCTGTGCATGATGAGCCGGCCATAAAAATGAATGAATAAACAAATAAAGGTTCTGAAACAAGAAAAGCATAAATAAAAAATTAAAAAAAAAAAAAAAAAAAAAAACACAATAAAACGACATACAAAAAAAGCAAAGCAAAATAAATAAAAAAAAAAAAAAAATAAAAAACAAAAAAAAAAAAAAAAAAAAAAAAAAAAAAAAAAAAAAAAAAAAAAAAAAAAGACATTTCAGGGGCCTGGCAGGATGGCTCAGCGGTCTAAAGCGCCTGCTTAGGAAGGCTTGGGCAGCTGCAGGGACCACAGTTCGATCCCCGGCACCACATGCTACCCCAACCCTGCCCCCAGGGCAGGCTGAGCCAGCCATAAAAATAAATAAATAAACAAACAAAAGTTCTGAAACAAGAAAAAATAAAAATAAAAAATTAGAAAAAGAAAGGACATTTCACAAAAAAGATAATACAAATCACAGAAATATATGAACAGAAATTTTACATCATTATTTATTAGGGAAACTGTATACTCCTATAAGAATGACCCCAAACAAAACAATGCTGATTGTTTTGGGAAGATGGGAAATAACTGGAAAACTCACTGCTGGTGGGAATACAAAATATGGCTATTTTGCACAAATTTTTATAAAGTTAAATACAGTTTTACATTTTTATTACTACATGTTTGCAACATATTCCTTGTAAGGGTGTTGGTACATGTATGTAACACATCTTACTTTTTTCATTCCCTTCATCTCCCTCCCTTTTCCCTATCTCTAGATGCTGTTCCCTTGAGAAAGGTCTATCCCCTACCTCCTATTATCTTTATAAAGTTAAATATACATGTATCATATAAGTCACTCATACATATTTACTAGAGGCAAACAAGACAATGAAAATTTAAAATATATGTTCTACACAAAGGCTTGTTTACATGTTTATAGCAGCACTACTTATAGTGGCCAAAAACTAAATACAACCCAACTGTCTATCAACTACTGAGGGCATTAAATTGCCACCTATCCATAAAATGAAATACTATGCACCAACAAAAAAATAATGTATTACTAATATATACAACCATTTGGAAGAACTGAAAAAATACGAGTGTATGTAAAAGAAGCCAAATATAAAAAGTTACACATATTTTATCTGACTGTGTCTGGCAGTGGGGTTGCTGATGACTGAATCCAGCCTGTTCAGACTAAGCTACATCCCAGACCTTCTTTATTTTTAATTTTGAGAAAGGGTCTTGTTAGATTGTGCAGGTGGATCTCAAACTTGGCATATTCCAGTATCAGACACTCAAGTGTCTTTGCCACCATGCTTGGCTTCCACAAAATTCCATTTAAATAGAAAAAGAAAAACTATAGGGACAGAAACCAGACCACAGGTTGCCAGGAACAGAGATGATGAGGGTAGAGAAGTAAAAAGGGACTCAAAAGGGTATTTTGGATTGTTTCTGATTGTGGTGGTAAATATGTGCAAGTTTCTTTCTATCAGAGTTCAGAACTATACAGGCATTGCTAATTAAATGACTGAGTTCTGTTCTTATAACTGGGTCATTAAGTGAATTAATCGCTAGGTGAAGAATTATATACAGTGTGTATGATACAACATTCAGAACAAAGAAATGGTCAAAGGAAACTCCAATTAAATGACTTGGCTTTTGTTTCCATACCTCTTACATTCTGTAATGTATAACAGAACATAAAACTATAGTATTGTATTACATAATACAACTAGCAAAAATTACAGTACTGTATAAATAGGATATACTGTCCAAAAAAAGACACTGAGGCCAAGCGTGGCGGTACACACCTGCAAAACCAGCACTTAAGAGGTTGAGGCAGGAGAACTGATGAGAGTTCAAGACCAGCCTAGGCTACAAAGTGAGCTCAAGGCCAGCCTGAACTGCACAGCAAGACCCTGTCTCCAAAAGACAGAAGGAAAAAAAAAAGACATCGAGGCTCAACTATAAACAAGAGGTACAGAACTGTACCAAAAAGTGTTAAGCCAATACAGTATTTAAGGTCATTGTATTTACTGTGTAAATTTCACCTTTATAAAATTACCTTCAGAAAGAGAAAATATGGTTCCCCAAAAAGAATAAATTTGAAAATGCATCTATTTTTCTTTGTCATCTGGCCCTGAAAAAGTACAGCAAAATAGCTCAGTATACTAAACACCTGCTTAGGCAAGTGTAGGGAAGAGGGTTTGATCCCTGGCACCACATGCCATGCTGACCCTGCCCCTGGGTGTTCTGAGCCAGCCACCAAGACTCAAAGTGGTAGCACACACCTATAATCCCAGTGCTGGGCAGGGTGAAAACAGGAGGATCACTATGAGTCTGAACTGCACAGTGAGACCCTGTACCAAATACATTTAAAATAATAATAATAATAATAACTAGCCTCACTTTACAGATGCCACCACGATAGTCTTGTTTTAAGGAGTATTTGTTTAGTGGACCTTTTGGACCAGATTGGGCAGAAATATTTCTCAAGTTGTATTTTTATCTATAAAGCTTCGGAAAGTTACTATACACAGTACATCTCAAATATCTGTTCACTAAAAAGAATTGTATAAATGTAAAGAAGAGATGCCAAAACAGCATGATTTCATCCAATTTGGATAATGGCTATTATATAAATATTGGCTTATAGAAAAAGAAATCTAAACGATTTTACTTTTACTTAAAAGAACAAACAGTACTATTTCCTGTTATTCTGAGAAACTGTAATAAATTTTAAAATACCAGAGAAGACCAAAAAGCAAGTTTCATAACATAAATAATAAATTTTATTTTGAAGCCCAAAAGACATCTGTCATTTAGATTTGTTTTCACATCTATGCAATCTAGATTAAAAGAGTTCTTTTTTTTTTTTTTTAATTTTATTTATTTATTTTTTTCTTGTTTCAGAACCTTTGTGTGTTTATTCACTCATTTTTATGGCCGGATCAGCCCACCCCGAGGACAGGGCTGGCACAGCATGTGGTGCCGGGGATCGAACCGCGGTCCCTGAAGCCGCCCAAGCTTTCCCAAGCAGGCGCTTTAGACCACTGAGCCATCCCGCTGGGCCCCTAGATTAAAAGAGTTCTTTAGGAAATAGTCCTAAAGTGAGAAAGCAAACAGTGAACCTAAAATAGGGAATTCAGTAGCTACTGCAAACATGAGATAAATATTTATAAGGTCAGAGACTGATAAGTTATTTATAATTCTGCATACAAACCAGGGCAGGAATAAAAGTGGGAACTTGGCAAAACTCCAGAAGGCACCATTAAAACAGACTATTAAGGTGCTTCTAAAAGTATTCTGTATGTAGTCTGACAACTAAACTTGGTAGTCACACTTGGGCTCCAAAGACAGATTTGGTTTAAGATATGGTTCTGACAGGAACCCTCCAACTGTGGGCAAGTTAACCTTTAGAAGCCACAACTACCTTATGCATAAAGTGAGGATACTGCCACCAGGCATGGTGGTGCACACCTGTATTTAGCAAGGCTAAAATAGGGGGCCACTGTTGAGTTCTGAGGCCAGCCTAAACTGCACAGTGAATTCAAAGCCAAACTAAAGTATACATTTTTGACCCCCATCAAAACAAAGCAAAACAGAGCTGGTCAAATAGCTCAACAGATTAAAACACCTGCAAGAAGGCACAGGGGTCAGGGGTTTGATCCCCAGGCCTACTGTGCCAGCCCTGCCCCTGGAGTGTACCACTAAAAGTTCAATCTAGTAGTGAGATCCTGAATACCCTGTAGACTTTCCTCCTCCACAAGAAAAGCAAAATAAAACAAAACAAAAAAACAAGATATTAGTATTTATATCATACAACTGTTAGGAGAATTCAAATAATAATAAAATATAATTTTGAATACCAATTATATGTGTATGTACATAAACCTATTTGAAAGCACAGCATCACATGGTGTCTACAGGGATCCCCTTTTTAAATTCTCACATCACAGTTTCCTGCAAATTGGTAAGCATCCACTCCCACTCCTTTTTCAGCTCTTTCTAAATAAATTATGATCCACCTACTAGATTTGAGTTTTGAAAAAGGAAGCAGTAACTTTAAAAACAAATAGCTAAAAGGAAAAAGGACATGTAGTAATTTTCATGGTCTATAGCACTCTTAAAAGAGCACACCTATACCAGTATTACTGGAATTACACATGTCCTTTCTAAAAACATCAAATAAAGGTAATTACTTGATGGTAGAATTTTTTTTCTTTCATAACAAAATTACATTTATGGAAACAAAGGACAAAATGTTTCAGAGTCATTTCCTGGTCTCAATTTTCAACTTGGAACTTTATAGCTCATTTCCTTTCACTGCTACAATATCTACTGGACTCACTTATGCACCAGTTATACAAAGCAATTATGGACAATTTGTGCCCCTTTTCTAGGGATGATTTATTTTATTTTTTAAAAAGAATTAATTTTTTTTTTTTCCTTGTTTCAGAACTTTTGTTTGTTTGCTTATTTATTTTTCTGGCTGGCTCAGCCTGCCCTCAGGGCAGGGCTGGCGCAGCATGTGGTGCTGGGGATCAAACCACGGTCCCTGCAGCTGCCCAAGCTTTCCCAAGCAGGGGCTTTAGATCACTGAGCCATCCTGCCGGGGCCCATAGGGATGATTTAGAAACTTTTAAGACAGCATACTTAAGAAGTAAGTTTGAACTTGAAAAATACCTTAAAATTAAATTCCTGATAATCACTTTTATCCTGGAGCAATACAAAACATTGTTTCGTTTCAGAGCAAAAACTGAGCCTCTAGAAAGCACGTAAAGCCAAGTTACCTGAAAGCAAAGCACAAATGAACCAAATGCCCAATATCAACATTGGGCTACTAAATCTCCAATCTGTTCACATTCATTCTGTGATTTTTGATAGATCATTAAAAATGAACTAAATTGTACTTCACCTTATAAACTGCAGCTTCTGGGATTACCTCTTTATCTTACTTATGAATTACTAAAGACATGACCTTCTATGGTTACCATAAGAAAATACTACTTTAAGATAAAGAGACTGGAGAGATAGCTCCGTGGCACAAGTGCCTGCCTGACAAGTGCAAAGTTGTGAGTTCAAACCTCGGTCCCAGAAAAAATTTAAAAAAGATAAAAAGAGAAATGGGGGACAGAAAGTTGTTAAAATCATCCTAAAAAGACATTTGTAGAAAACCCAAAATATTTATGATTTTGTTACATAATGGGATTATAAATGGGCTTTATTTAGTTTTATTAACTGCTTTTGCTTTATTAAGCAGATATTTTTACAATTGGAAAAAGTAAATGACAAAAACTGCATCTTGGGAAACAAAGAAAATAAACACAATCGATTATACTGTCTAGGTCCTTTTGCCTCTCATTTGTCACAAGCCTCTAATTCTTCTTAGAGGAAATTATTAATTCTTCAAGGCTTACCTCTTCATGAAATTTCTTTATGCAACAATTATATTCTCACATAATTCTGCTCAGATCTATATTCCAGCACTTAATAAACTATATGATGACTATTTACTGCTATGTTCCTACAACTAGTACTCTGACTCTCAATTAAAATGAGTGCATGGTTCAGTGACTCTACTATAATAGGCAGTATCAGAAATTACACCAGAAGACTAGTTTAGGCACTGAGATGCAGTGACCTGTACCAGCTGTCTTAATAAGCTTGGCAACTTTCTTCAAGGAGCTCAAAAAATTCACTAACAGCCATTTCTGGGTAATAAACACCAGTCCACCAATGTACTCCTAAGCAACATTCTTTGTGTCTTTGGTTAAACCAAGATTACTAGCTTAGAGGAGTTTATAAAATAGGGAGAGAGAATATATATATGTCCTGATTTTATGGGAAGTTTGGAATTTAAATGTTCAAAAACATTAAGAAATTTATGTGTCTTCTACCATACCATTACATAGTACTTTCTTCTAAAGGGCTTAAAGTACTATCCACTCCAAGAAGGCATCCCAAACCCAATTAGGCTTCCATCCCAGCTAGTCTACCAAATCCTCTGCTCATCTGTAGCACAGTATTCATCCAACTATACTGATGATGAAAATAAATGTAGCCACAAAATCTCCACAGTTCTTTTGTCAAGAGGTATATTATGCACACAACGGAAATATATTAATTCCTTCCTTGAAGTCTCAACAGAGCCAGTATTTTTCAAAGGTTCAAGTCAAAACTCTTCTGAGTTTCAAAGAAAACTATCAGCTGTGAATTTCTGTTCAAATTGAAAACTAATACCAATTTGTATAATCTCAGGATAAAATGGAGTAAGGTCAACATTCCCATTTCAAAAAGGTGGAATAAAGTACAGAAAAGAAATCTGACCAAAGCAAGATTAAAACTTAGAAGAGTAAACATTAAGTCCTGCAGCTCCATCTCAGGCATCAAGGTCACATCGTAGTAAAATATGAGCTTCAGAGGGCTAGGGTAGCCCCACCAATCTATCGTTATGCCACTTACTGCTCCTACTGTTTCAGCTTCTCCAAGGATGAGATTACAAACATGTGTCACCAGGCCAAGCTTACTCTAGTGATAGTCTTCACTTAGAAGTCTAAATAAATATAGTTCAGAAGCTTCTCTTATTCTAAATAAAAAGCTAAAAATGATCACATTTAGAAATGCTTATCGAAAGTAGGGAGAGTTGAAAAGCTAGGATTCTAAAGTCAAAGAGCCAACTTATGAAAGTATAGAGAAGAGAAGAGAAGAGAAGAGAAGAGAAGAGAAGAGAAGAGAAGAGAAGAGAAGAGAAGAGAAGAGAAGAGAAGAGAAGAGAAGAGAAGAGAAGAGAAGAGAAGAGAATAAAAAGAAAAGCAGGCCCGGCAAGATGGCTCAGTGGTCTAAGGCGCCTGCTTAGGAAAGCTTGGGCGGTTGCAGGGTCCCTGGCACCACATGCTGTGCCAGCCCTGCCCTCAGGGCAGGCTGAGCTGGCCATAAAAATAAAAAAACAAACAAAAGTTCTGAAACAAGAAAAAAAAGTAATAATGAAAAAAAAAAAAAAGAAAGAAAAGAAAAGACAGCCTATTGATCACACAAAAGTTTTCCAGACACAGGGGCTGGGGTTCGATCCCTGCCCTACTGTGCTGGCCCCACTTCTGGGGCATGCTGAAGCTGCAATTGAGACTGGGCATGGCAGTGCATGCCTGTAATCCCAGAGCTTGGAAGGTCGAAAAACAAGAAGGATCATTATCTGTGTAGTGGAATCCTGTACTAAGATACATTAAAAAAAAAAAAAAAAAAAGTTTTCATCATGCATGTTGGCGGATGCCTGTAATCCCAGCACTTAGGAGGCTGAGGCAGGAGGACTGGTGTTAATTCAAGATCAGCCTGGGCTACAAAAGTAAGTTCAAGGCCAGCCTGAACTGCATAGTGAGACCCTGTCTCAAAAAGAAAAAAAAAAAAGTTTTCATGTCTAGAAAGAACATTAAACTACATGCAACAGTTTCTTAAATGGAAACATAATCAAGAGGAAAGCCCTATATCACTTAAATAAAAGTTGAGAGAAGTGAGGAAACTTCAAGTAGAAGCCAGTTTATGAAGTTTAAGGAAGGAAGCCACCTCCATAGAAGTGTTCAGTATAAGCCGGGCGTGGTGGCGCACGCCTGTAATCCCAGCACTTGGAAGGCTGAGGCAGGAGGATTGGTGCGAGTTCGAGACCAGCCTGGGCTACAAAAGTGAGCTCAGGACCAGCCTCAACTGCATAGCGAGACCCTGTCTCAAAAAAGACAAAAAAAAAAAAAGAAGTGTTCAGTAAAGCAGCAAGTGCTGATGCAGAGCTGCAGAAATTTATCCAGAAGATGTGGCTAGTGTAACTGGTGAAGGTGGCTATACTAACTAGGTTTTCATTATATCCAAAACAGATTAATATAGTTAAGTCTAAATGAAAGAGAATGCCATTTAGAATTTTCATAGCTGAACAGGAAAAAAAAAAAAAAATTAATGCCTGGTTGGGGAGATAGCTCAGTAGAATAAGTGCTTGCTTGGCAAGCGCAAGCACCTGATTTCAATCCCTGGTTCCGCAAATAAATAAATAGATTTCAAAACATAGGTTGATTCTTATGTAAGGAACTGATATAAACTGAAGCCAAGCCGGGCATGGTGGTTCACACCTGTAATCCCAGCACTCGGGAGGCTGAGGCAGGAGGATTGGTGCGAGTTCGAGACCAGCCTGGGCTACAAAAGTGAGCTCAAGGCCAGCCTCAACTGCATAGCGAGACCCTGTCTCAAAAAGGCAAAACAACAAAAAAAAAAAACTGAAGCCACCTGAGAGAATTAAAAACTTTCTACCATGAAAAAAAAAAAAATTGAAGCCAATTTTGTTCATCATTCTGAACATAAAGCCTTTAAGAATTAGACAAACTCACCAAGCATAGTTGGCTCATGACTATAAAGCCAGCTACTTGGGAGCTTTAGGAAGGAGAACCACAACTTTGAAGATAGCCTGGGCAACCTTGCCAATTTAAAAAAAAGGACTGTAAAAGAAAATAAAAAAGGACTGTAGACATATCTCAGTTAGCAGTGCTTGCCTAGCCATGTGTGAGGCCAGGGTTCAATCCTGAGCACAAAATAATTATATGTATTATAGATATATGTATTTATGAGCACACAGTCTATTCTATGCTCTATACATGAAATAAAACATGGATGACAACTTATGTTTAAAATTCCCTGTTAAGGCCGTCCTCAAGAGGCAAGCTGCATTCTCCTACAGACGTGTAGATCAAGCTGTAGTGTTAAGTTTTCTTGGCACAGAATAAACACACTGCAGGAAAAAAAAAAAAATTAAAGGTAGTGTTAAAAAAAAAAAAAAAAAAAAAAGATTCCTTAGGCACAGCACAGGGACCAGGGTTCCATCTCTGGCTTGCCATGCCAGCCCTGCCTCTGGAGAGTGCTGAGATGGTGACTGAGACTGGGTGTATTGGCACGCACCTGTAATCCCACCACTTTGGGAGACTGAAAACAGGAGAATGACTACAAGTCTGATCTACATAGTGAGACCCTGTAGATCCTGTATCCCCTGTCCTAAATGCATAAAAAAAATTAATGCTCACTGACAATGTACTTTTTTCACTTAAAAGCTGTGATAAGAGTTAAGAGAGTAATATTTTTATATCTATCAATAACACAACATTCATTTTACAATCCATGAGTCAAAGGGTAGTTTTTACTTCCAAGTTCTCTCTCTCTCTCTCTCTCTCTCTCTCTCTCTCTCTCTCTCTCTCTCTCTTTCTCTCTCTCTCTCTCTGCAGTATTGGGGATTGAATCCACTGCCCTCCCACTAAGCTACACCTCTGGTCTTTTTAAAAGACATTTTTGGAGAAAGAGTCTCCCTCAGTCAGTAAGTTGCCCTGGCTGGGCTAGATCTTGTGACTCTCTGCCTCAGCCTCCAAGAGGGCTGTGATCACAGGAATATGCCACTATGGGGATAAAAGAGGTTGGGGAAGTACAAAGGCCCTGAGTTCAGTCTCCAGAATTCTCCCCTACTCTACCCCTGCCCTGCCACTTTTCAGAGATTTCCTCTATTTGAACATATTCATAAAATCTACTCTGAAAGTTTTGTACACTAAATCTGACTGTCATGCTCACCTGCAATTCTTGTTACCTTTTTTTCCAACAAATGAGTATTGTTTATTTTGTTAAATATCTAACCATTTTTTGTTAGAAACTGGACATTTTAAACAATATGTTGTACTGACTACATTCTTTTTTTTTTTTTTAGAATTATTTTATTTTATTTTATTTTCTTGTTTCAGAACTTCTGTTTATTTATTTTTATGGCTGGCTCAGCCTGCCCTGAGGGCAGGGCTGGTGCAACATGTGGTGCCAGGGATAGAACCGCGGTCCCTGCAGCCACTTAAGCTTTCCTAAGCAGGCGCTTTAGACCATAGAGCCATCCTGCTCGGACCCAGTACTGACTACATTCTACTGCTTCCACTTTAGGACTTTTTACTGTTTGTATTCAATTTTTGAGTGACTGGGTGATACAATCTGTTCTCCTACTGCTAGTGTTAAATTTCTGATGTTGGTCCTCAAGGGGCTCAAATTTGGAATTATCACAGTTGACCTGTGATGAGAAAGGTTTTGACAGAGAAACTTTAGTTTTGCTAACCACACCTATTTATAAAATTTCTCTAACTTCAGATTATTCTACTGATTTCAACAGTGCACCAGTGAGTAAAGTAATCCACCAACTAAATTAGTCAAAATTTGAGTTCCTTTGAAGAGAAATTTCCAGAGTTCAGTTTTTGAGATTCCTTTTGACCCCTGTTGGTCTTCCACCAGCCCTATCTTTCTCTGATTTTCTCAAACTAACACATGTATTGTTAAGCTGAAGTGTCCAATCACTGTACTAATCTCCTAACTATCATGCATTACAACCTCCACTTTCTTCTGGGAGGGAGGTGAGGAGTAATGGGGAATAAACTTAGGTCTCTGAACTGAAACGCATTCCCAAGCCCCTTTTCATTATTTTATTTTGAGACAATCTTAATAAAGTGCCAGCCTGGCCTCAAACTTGTGATCTACCTGCCCTAATCTTCAGAGTACAGAAAACTTTAAGAATGTGGTGAGTTTCCACTGATTTAAAGAGTAATCTTAGGCTTAAACTTTTCCTTTGTAAGGGCTTAGGAAATAAACGTTTTATGGCCTACTTTTCCCTACATGCAAACATCTGAGCTATGGCTCTACACCAAGGAGGAGAGACAATGGCACATTTCTCACTGGGTAACATCCCAGTCTTTGTTGCTATGCCCAAAGTACAGCCTTCATCCCAGAAGCAGGGACTAGGCAGAAAAGGAGAGCTCAACTCTCAGTAATGCATAGCGAGCAACAGATAGCTGAAGCAGAAGAGAAATGCTGAATACTGCTCTCTCCTACAAGACAGCCTGGAGAATGAAAGCAGGTACAGAGGAAGCCTCACCTTGACTGCACCACCCTGGGCTGGAACTTCTCATTCATTTGAGGTGGGAAAGGAAAGAGCAGGGAAGTCTTAAACAATACCAAGTCTTATTTTTATTGAATTTTAGTAAATATCTGCATAAGGGTTTCTTCATTTGCTGTATTTCCTTTGGAAGTGACTTGATTTTTTTCAATAATTGCCAGCAGTTTAGCTGGGAACTAGACATGCTATCATGCTAGAAACCACTCTTAACTGCTGACTTCTACAAAACATAGGACTGGGGAGAGCTCAGTGGCACAGGGCCTGCTTAGCAAGCACAAGGTACTGAGGTCCTGTGTTCAATTCCCAATACCAAAAAAAAGTAAATAAGATAACGATAGGAGAGTAGGGAGTGGCAAAGGGGCTAGGAAGTAGTTGTGACCTGTTAATTACAAGATCCCAAAAATATGCATAGGACAGCTCCCAGTTCCTTGCCCTTGGACCTCTCCCAAAATGAGGTTTTCAACAGGATAGCCAAGGTCTGAGGCATGGTGTCCCAGCATCACCTCTCATTATCCCTATTTAGAGGTTCTCTTATGTTTGCTTTAGCTGGTGAATCACCTTTAGAAGCAGGCCATCTAGCCGGGCGTGGTGGCGCACGCCAGTAATCCCAGCACTCGGGAGGCTGAGGCAGGAGGATCGGTGTGAGTTCGAGACCAGCCTGGGCTACAAAAGTTCAAGGCCAGCCTGAACTGCACAGTGATACCCTGTCTCAAAAAAAATAGAAGCAGGCCATCTAGGGCTGGGGATTTAGCTCAGTGGTATTGTACCTGGTGGACAAGTATGAGGTGAATTTGATTCCTAGTACCCATCAAAATAAGCAGGCTAGCTGGCAACAACCATGTTCCTATTCAAAACTCTCCAAGAATTACTTCTAAATTTTTATAAAAAGTCTGTGCTATCAAGTCACATAAAGTTCTACATAATCCAACCCATCTGTCACTAGATATTGTCCCTTACTGATTTTTACTATGCTCATCCTGCTCTAACCTCCACTTTTAGGGTCTCTGTATGTGCTGTATCCACCTGTGAGTCCCTAATTTTCTTCCTCATTTCATTCAGGTTTTAATTCAAGGGTCACTCTGATAATGACACATTATCATCTGTCATTTGTTCTTTTTTTCTTTTTTTAATTTTCCTATAAATGTAGTGTGAGTGTTTTCAGAATTTTGGAAAGGGATTTTGAAGGTCAATTAACTGTAATCATGAAGTCATTCACTGCTTATCAACATATCCTTTGTTTTCTTCACAGTGCCTAACTTTACCCAAGGTTCATATTTTTGTCTGCTTAGTGTCTATTTCCTCTTTAATATAAAAGCTCCAAGAGGCCAGGGGCTTTGTCTGTGTTGTTCACTACATCCTCAGTAGCTACAATATCTGGCACATAGTCGTTATTCAATAAACAATTGTTGAACAAATAGATATAAACAAGAATTAAAATATTTTAAAAATTATCTGTATTTTGAATGACAACTTTAATCTGTTTTCATTTCTCTATAAAAATCAGAATAACAGCATAGGGGAAACATAATAGTTCTTTATTTCAGGAAAGAGAAAGAAAAAGCTGCATATGATGGCACACTCTTATAATCCCAGCACTTAGAGGAGGTTGAGGCAGGAGGATAACTGCAAGTTTGTGGCCAGCCTGGGCTACAAAGTGGGCTCAAGGCCAGCTTAAACTGCATGGCAAGGGGCCCAGCGGGATGGTTCAGTGGTCTAAAGTGCCTGCTTAGGAAAGTTTAGGCGGCTGCAGGGACCACGGTTCGATCCCCGGCACCAGTGCCAGTCCTGCCCTCAGGGCGGCTGAGCCAGCCATAAAAATGAGTGAATAAACAAATAAAGGTTGTGAAACCAGAAAAAAAATAAATAAAGTAAAAAATTAAAAAAAAAATTAAAATAAACTGCAAGGAGAGATTGTCTCAAAAAGACAAAAAAGAACAAGAGAGAAGTGATCGGGTCTGACAGGATGGCTCAATGGTTTAAAGTGCCTGCTTAGGAAAGCTTGGGTGGCTGCAGGGACCACGGTTCAATCCCTGGCACCACATGCTGTACCAGCCCAGCCCTCAGAGCAGCCCAGCCCTCAGAGCATAAAAAAAAATAAACAAACAAAAGTTCTGAAAAAAAAAAAAAGTTCTGAAACAAGAAAAAAAAATAATAATAATAATAAAAGAGAGACGTGATCAAAGTCTAGATATTTAAAGTTACTTTCAATAATCCTACATCTTACTTTTATTAAGTAGCGCTGATGACTTACGAATGTCACATTACATACAAAATATCCAAAAGAAATAAGCACCTCTAACTCAATGGGAAATAAAAAGTTGACAATTGTAAGTGTTTATAATGTAACCACTAGTTTTGACAGAAGCATTATAAAATTTAGGTAGGAGATGCTAGTCAAAGTAAAAATCTTTGACCAAATCTCAATCTCTCACTGTGTGTATAACTCTTAGTAACATTATTAAACAAGAAGAAACTCCATGGTCTTACTTTCTATCATATCCCTTTTTCATTAAGGCCAAGTTTTGCAATGGGCTAAACAAAATAAACGTAGGTTATAAAGTTTTACCTTCAGTCCTATTTTTTCATCATCACTTCCATTATTTGTAGATGGTGTTTCATCTCCTTGCCTGGAAACCAAGACAAAATCTTCACTATTAAGAGTAGATACTGAGTCTGAGGAGACACTGATTTTTCCAACAGAAGCTTTGTCATCCATAACTCAAGAGTGAGGCTCAACTCATGAATAAGTATTTTTTTAAATGCCTGAAAAACAAAAACCATAAAGATATACAGAATGGCAATCTAATTCTCACAAAACACATGCAGAAAAACTTTTAAAAAAATACTTCTAAAATATTCTTGCACATGTACACTTCATATTCCATTTTGATAGGCAATTTTATGCTATTCTGGATCAAAATATTTCAGATTTCAGATAAAGTATATTCTTTTCCAAATGACCCCACCAACAGTAATTTCATTGGCATGTGTTGCAACTCTAGTCTTGCCTTCTAAAGAAATACAGTGTACTAACCTTCTAGTTTCTGTCCTTTAACTTGTAAAATACACATAAATGAAATGCTCTTGGTTATTATGAAAGCACAACAACTAAAGTTTTCCTAGTGTTAACAATACTTAAATTTAAAATTCTTTCATGGTTTTAGCAAATGAAAATTTTGTATTAACATCCAAGAGAGAGAAATTCAAAGCAAGGCAAGCATGAATTCTAGAGCTAAGAAGTATCTTGCACAGCAAGAAATCAGATATTCATTATACACTTCACTTTCCCACATCAGAGTTTCTTAGACCTCAACTCAATATGAACATTATCCAATGAATAAATGCCAAAAACTTCCAGGAAAAATTATAAAAATGTGTCACTTCTGAAAAGTCTCTGAGCCGGGCGTGGTGGCGCATGCCTGTAATCCCAGCACTTGGGAGGCTGGGGCAGGAGGATCGCTGTGAGTTCAAGACCAGCCTGGGCTACAAAAGTGAGCTCAAGGCCAGCCTGAACTGCATAGTGAGACCCTGTCTCAAAAAAGACAAAAAAAAAAAAAAAAAGAGAAAAGTCTCTGAATTATTTGACTCCTCCTAAAATAAAACTCACATTTATCTACATTTCAAAACTTAATTCTGCATATTTTGTAGCAATGTTTCCATTTGGATGCCAACATATCAAAGGAAAAATACAATGTACTGAAAGTCATAACCAATTAAGAAAAGTAGCTGTAACACTTTGTTTATCACATTGTTAAAGCTCTGAAAGTCTGTTTAATCTCTCCACTTGAAAAGTCCTGACCTATTCTTTCATTCTTAATTGAACATATATTTACTGAGTGCACACTATGAGCTAAAAAACTGTTTTCCGTGTAATACGCATATAAACAACAGGCAGTAGGAATTACATAATCTCTGAGTATTATAGATGAAAGAAAATTTAGCTATCATCAATATTCTTGAACAGATAAATAAAGAACAACCCCAAGAAAAGTAAATTCATATTACTTCTGCACTTAATTACAGCAGAGACTTCAATCCTGGACCCTCCACTGCCTTCTATTTCAGTAATTCCCAGGCTACAGGTTCTCACAATTCTGCATTTCATAGGAGTAAACCTAATTTTTAAAAAATTTTTCATTTTTATTTGTGGAACCAAGGATTGAACTCAGGCCCTTGTGCTTGCCAGGCAAGTACTTATTCTACTGAGCTATATCTCCTGAGCCCCATAGGAGCAAATATAAATAATGTACTTGTCAAAAATGGTCTTTTTTTTTTTTTTTTTGGTAAAGAATTTTTTATTTTATTTATTCTTGTTTCAGAACCTTTGTTTGTTTATTCACTCATTTTTATGGCCAGCTCAGCCCGCCCCGAGGGCAGGGCTGGCGCAGCATGTGGTGCCAGGGATCGAACCGCGGTCCTGAAGCCACCCAAGCTTTCCCAAGCAGGCGCTTTAGACCACTGAGCCATCCCACCAGGCCCCAAAAATGGTCTTCTGAGCCAGATATGTAATACCAGCTACTCAGGCTGCTGAGGCAGAAGGATACCAAGTTCAAGATCAGGTTGGGCATCCTGGAGACACTTGGTTAACCTATGAAACGGTATCTCAAAAATAAGGTCTTCACAGCCTGGTGTGCTGACACACATGTGTAACCCCAATGCACACAAGATGAAGCACAAGTTCAAGGCCAGCCTGGGTTACACAGTGAATGAAGTACAACCTGGATGATGTAGCAAGACCCTGTCTTGAGAAAATAAAACAACAAAAAGAGGGAGTAGGCCAGTGTGTTGATGCACTCCTGTAATCCCAGGTGAGAAAGTGATGCAGGAGCACTGCTGTGAGTTTGCTACAGTGTAAGTTCAAGGCCAGCCTAAGCTACAAAGCAAAACTCTGTCTCAAAAGAGGTGGGAGAGCCTTGCAATGTAGCTCACTCAGCACTTCCTGGATTCAATCCCTAGTACCACAGGGGGGGATGGGCAGGTCTTATGAAAAACTAAAAGAAAAAAAAGATATTTTGATTATTCAACAAATACTTATTGTACATTTAGTACATAATAAGCATGCTACAATAATTTTTAAAAGGTAGATTTCTGCCCTAAAAGAGTTTTTATAGTATAGAGCCAGTGAGATGGCTCAATGGGGTCTAAAGTGCCTGCGTGGGCAAGCTTAGGCAACCACAGGGACCTCGGTTCAATCTCTGGCACCACATGCTGTGCCAGCCCCACCCCCAAGGCAGATTATGCTTATAGTACAGCACAGAGAAATTATATAAGCTAACAGTTACCAATTTAGGTTATTAAAAATTATGGGAGTATATGGAAATATCTGGTAAGGATATTTACTTTCACAGCTCTAGCTATCTGTCCCCGTCAGACCCTCTTCCTAAAGTGGTTTCCTGGACTCTGTATTTGATTTATTCCAACTTGATCTAAACCTCCTCCCCTAGTTTACTAGTCCTCTCAATCCACTTGCCCATTCTCCAAAGTTCAACAAATTGCTTCCCTTACTTTTGATCACACAATATTTAACAGTTGAACTTTTAAAGAATCTATTATTTTATAATTTGATGTCAAGAACTTCTCATCTAATATTCACACCTCCGTTTTCCTACTTCATATTATCTCTTGTACATTTTTGTTCTTATTTATATTTTAAATTTCTCATATTAAAGAGATAATGTGATATTTACACATCTATATCTGATTTATTTCAATTATTATCATGGCCTCAAGGTCCATCCATTTAGATATAAATGTCTCAATTTAATATTTTTATGGCTGAGTAACATTTCTTTTTTTTCTTTCTTTCTTTCTTTCTTTTTTTTTTTTTTTTGTCTTTTTGAGACAGGGTCTCACTATGCAGTTCAGCCTGGCCTTGAGCTCACTTTTGTAGCCCAGGCTGGTCTCGAACTTGCAATGATCCTTCTGCCTCAGCCTCCCGAGTGCTGGGATTACAGGCGTGCTCCACCACACCCGGCTCTGAGTAACATTTCATTGCACAAAAAAGCCACATCTTTTTTTTAGCCATTCACTAGTTGATAGGCATTTGGGTTGCTTCCAAGATTCTAAAGCGCCTGCGGAGGAAACTTAAGGCAAGTGCTGCAACCACTCCTCGATCCCGGGCACCACATGCTGCGCACCCCCACCCTAGGGTGGGCTGAGCCAGCCATAACACAAACAAATGAATGAGGTTTAGGAGAAATAAATAAATAAGTAAATAAATAAAATAAAATAAATTTAGATCTTCCCAAACAGTACTGAGTAAAGGAGTTATTCTTTTATTTTATTTCAATATTTTTTTATTACTTGTAAGAAGAAATAACAATATGGTAGTTTCAAAACACGTTAGTAGTATATTCACAATAATTGACACATTGCATATTGTTGTCCTTATGGCAGTTATACAGAGCACAGAGTATAGACATGATAAATTTTCTGATTGATACTGGTAAGGAAAGAAATAAAGGAAAAATTTCTTCTCTTTGAACTGAGAGGAAGTAGTTGTATACATAGTCCAACGTTCCGTATTTGCATTGGGTTACCGTTGAAACTGGCAATGTTGGAGGCTGATGATTTAAGCCTCTTACAGATCATCGTACTAATCTAAGCTCTGCATTTTATGCCTCATAATTAAGCTTTTCTGCTGGCTGATAAAGGAAAGTTCTTCTCTTTTAGAATGTATATTTTATTTTATTTTTTATTTTTATTTTTTATTTTATTTATTTATTTATTTATTTATTTATTTATTTTTTGTCTTTTTGAGACAGGGTCTCGCTATGCAGTTGAGGCTGGCCTTGAGCTCACTTTTGTAGCCCAGGCTGGTCTCGAACTCGCACCAATCCTCCTGCCTCAGCCTCCCGAGTGCTGGGATTACAGGCGTGAGCCACCACACCCGGCTAGAATGTATATTTTAAATTAGGATTTTATACTTACTTCATTTTTATCATGCAGTCAATGTTGGGATAGCATAAGGCCTGGAAAAGCTGTGTAAAGCTATGATCTCAGAGACACTAACAGCTTTTTATAATATTCTAGGTTTACTATACTAGCAAAGTTGGATGCTGATATGCAGAAGATTGAGTCTAAATCCATATACCTCACAATGTACTAGCTTCTGTACAGCACAGGAAAGAACCAACAGAATGAAGAGAGGATCTACAGAACGGGAAAAGGTTTTCTGCCAGCTATTCCATGGGCAGAGGATTAACATCGAGAACATATAAAAAACTCAAAAATCTCAAACTCATGCCCAAACAAAAGATTCAATCAAAATATGGGTAACTGAAATGAATAGTTACTTCTTACAAGTACAAATGGCCAATAAACACATGAAAAAAAAAAAAAGCTCACCATCGCTGGCCAGCAGGGAAATGCAAATTAAAAGTATACTGGGATACCATCTTACCCCCAAAAGAATGGTTATAATCAAAAAATCTAAAAACAAATGCTGCTGAGGCTATGAAGAAAAAGGGACTACTACACTGTTGGGAATGTAAACTAATGCAGCTACTATAGAAATCAGTGTGGAGAGCCCTTAAAAAACAAAGTAAAAACTGCATTGGACCCAGCTATGTAGGGTGTCACTACATAGATCTGACTCATAGTAATCCATCTGTGTTCAGCCTCCCAAGAGCTGGGATTACAGGTACACACCACCATGCTCAGTGTCAACTGCTATCTCAGTGCAGCCCAGGGCAGGGCTGGCATGACACACAGGGGATCAAACTCCCTTCCCCTATGTCTGCCTAAGCTTTAGCCTACTGAGCTATCTGCCCAACCCTTGTTTCTTCTTTTTGGTAAGAATATTTTTCATTTATGTTTTGGATTGAGTAACTACTCTGAAGATAATACAAGGTATAACTATTGTTATTTTCATTTATGAAAATGTTTTATTTTTTCATAAAATGCAAAATACTCAATTTACAAAAACTGTATTTCAGTATTTACAATATACAACTAAAATTTGCCAGACTCCAAGTTCCACCTATTTTCTTTGAGGTGGTGACTAGCAAATATACTTTATAAGCTCCTTTACTGTTGGTTTTGGCAACAGAAAGTACCTGAATCATTCTGTGAGGCTGAGGCTTATTAAACAGAAAGTAGTATAGAGGGAAAAAAAAAAAAAAATCACAGTGATAACTATTTTCCCCCATGCCTCATGCAGAGAAGTAAAGGAGTCCATGAGCTCCACAAGAAAGAACAGCCCTTCCCTGCTCTGCACAAAATGTGGTGACTCTGGCAATATTCTAGTGACTCACAACCTGTACCCTAAGACCCTAGGACTAATACTGTTTTACTCTGAATCTCTAGTTACATCAATTACAAGATGCCTCTTCTTTAATTCTTTATCCTTTAATCTATGTAATTCCAGTTTTCATGGTCAATAAAGTATACATTTTTCTTTGGATAATAAAATACAAACTTCCTCCTCTAAATACCCAGCTAAGCCGGGCGTGGTGGCGCACGCCTGTAATCCCAGAACTCGGGAGGCTGAGGCAGGAGGATCAGTGCGAGTTCGAGACCAACCTGGGCTACAAAAGTGAGCTCAAGGCCAGCCTGAACTGCACAGTGAGACCCTGTCTCAAAAAGACAAATAAATAAATAAATAAATACCCAGCTAGCACCCTCCTACCATTCTCCATATGATCTCTCTCATTACCTAATACCCTTAGTATGTTAGTCATTTAAATATCATGTAAATTAAAACCAGCTCTGTTTTTAATTGTATTATGTTTAGCAGTGTGAAAAACCTCTTGCATATAACAGGTACCAAAATATTTACTACAGTAGGATAAATGGCACATCAAGATGCAAAAGAGGAAAAGCTACCCAATGAAAAGGACCACCTTTTATAAGATGACAGAACAGCAGTCATATAAGTGATGGTGAAGCAGGCCAACATCTTTTCTAACTAAGAATTAAAAATAATCCAAGTTTGGGCCCGGCGGGATGGCTCAGTGGTCTAAAGCACCTGCTTGGGAAAGCTTGGGCAGCTTCAGGGACTGTGGTTCGATCCCCGGCACCACATGCTGCACCAGCCCTGCCTTCGGAGTGGGCTGAGCCAGCCATAAAAATGAGTGAATAAACAAACAAAGGTTCTGAAACAAGAAAAAAATAAAAATAAAAAAATAAATAAATAAATAAATAAATAAAATAAATAAAATAAAATGTTTAAAAAAAAAATAATCCAAGTTAAAATACTAGTTCTATGGGCGGTACTGTAGCTCAGTTGCAGCACACACACTTAGTATACCAAAGGTCTCAGGTCCCATCCTCAGATCCCTATCCCAAGACACACATGCACACAGTAATGTTTTTACTATCTATTAACTAAATGAGATTGGTTACAATGAGTCACAGTTCCCATAAAAGAAAATGTTAACTATGAATCTTATAAAACTATTATGACAATTAACATATGCATAGAACATTCTAAATATCCAAGAATTACAGCTCTTCAAAAACTACGAGTTCAAAATAATTTAATGGACATTAACTGACTTACATAATCCAATTTAGAAAATGTCAATGGGGCAAGATATAAGGGTTTCTAATTTCATATTTTGTTTGTATGTAAATAAAGGAAAATATACTGTGTACAATACAAAAAAATGAACACATTTTTTCAGCTTAACACCCTAACAAATCTGTAAAATTTACAAGAGTAAGGATTATTATCCCATTTTTAGGTAAAACAATACACAATGAGCACCTTGGTGTGGGATAAGCACCTAGTTTGTCTCTCTTTTATGGAAGTGATAAGCCTGGACTCTTAGAACATGCTAGGCAAGATGGCCGTGTTGGCCGACCTTGTATCAAAGAAACTTTGCTCCTTTATAGTCTTTTTCAATAGAACCACTTACTATAACAATTCTGGGTCATGACTGTAATCCTAGCACTTGGGAGACTGAGGCAGGCAGATTGTTGCAAGTTTGAGGTCAGCCTGGGCTACATAGTGAGCTTTGTAGCCTGAACTGTATAGCAAGACTGTCTCAGAAAGTTTTTTTTTTTTTTCTTGTTTCAGAACCTTTATTTGTTTATTCGCTCATTTTTATGGCCGGCTCAGCCCGCCCCGAGGGCAGGGCTGGCGCAGCATGTGATGCCCGCGATCGAACCACGGTCTCTGAAGCCGCCCAAGCTTTCCCAAGCAGGTGTTCCAAACCACTGAGCCATCCTTCCGGGCCCCTGTCTCAGAAAGTTTTTTTAAAAAATCAATAATTGTGTTTACTTATGCAGCCTCCTGATCTTAGCCAAAAGTTCAATTAAGGTATATACTATTTATTACATTTACTTTTTCAATATTTTCACCCTAACATATAAGAGCATTATGAAGTTTTATTAAAAATTAGCCTCATGATATCAAAACTAGAAAACTAGGTAAAAGTTTACTTTTACCTAAATTCACTGCTCTGTGTCATTAAGTGAAAATTTTGGTTTTGTGTTTTTATGAATACCAGGAATGGAACTCAAGACCTCATGCTCGCCAGGCAAGTCCTGCACCACAGAGGTATATCCCCAGCTCCATTATGTGAAAATTTTATGCTCAATTATGCTACTTTTCTAAAAGCAAATATATATGTGTGTGTGTTTTCCTGAATGAAGATTCATAGTCATAGTCATCTCCAATTTCTTCTAGATCCAGTTAATGAGAGACTGAAATGAAATGCTGGCTCTTGGATAATCAGTGCTTCCTTTCTAAAAACTAGTTTGTTTTGTTTTTTGGGACAAAGTACTATTACATATTAGGTATTTATACTGCTTTTTGTTACTAACATCATTCTGACCAGTAACTGAACTTGCAGTGGCATGGATTTGCTAAGGTGCAATTACGAGGAACAAAATCACCTCCTAAAAGTGACTTATCTAGTTTTAAAAAGGTTACAAATGATGGAGAGGAAAAGAGCTAGTGCCCAGTCACTGATCCAGAGCTTATTTACCTCTTTTTCTTTTTTTTTCCTGGGAGAAAAGGTATATATTTAGAATTAGCCAGCTAGACTCAGTTCAGCTGATCTCAATTTTGTTGGCAACATCCAATGCGTCATAATTGGGAGCCAGTCAAACATGTGCCTTCTTTTCTCCATCAGGCCTGATTAGGGTATTGACCTTGGCAACATCAATGTTATAGTTTCTTTACAGCTTGTTGATTTGGTGCTTATTGGCTTTGACATTCACAAGTGTGTTGTCTTCAATCTTTTTCATGGCTGACTCTGCGAACAGGGGGAACTTGATAATGGCATAGTGGCCAAGCTTGTTTCTCTTGGGGGAGCTCTTCCAAGGGTATTTGCGCTGCCTCAGGAGCCACAGTGTCTTGGGACAGCAAAAGGTGGGTGACGTTATTATCTTCTTTTTGTGGCTGTGGATGCCTTTCAGCACAGTCTTATTGGCCTTCAAAACTTTTGCTTTGGCTTCAGCTTTGGGAGGGGCAGGGGCTTCTGTCTTCGCCTCTGGCACTGTCTTGGTAAAAAGGCTCTTGCCTGTTTACCTCTATTTTCAATTAGCAATAATCGCGCCTCGGATAAACCTCATTGGCTATGATACTGCCACTGTGCAAAGCTTACCTCTATTTTCTTGAGACATTTTTTTTTGTACAAGAATAGGAGAGTCGAACTTGCACTTGTCAGGCAGGTGATTATGCCGCTGAGCTATCTCCCGCCCTAATGGTTTGTTTTTTGAGACAATCTCTCACTTTATTGGGCAGGTTGGCTTTGAACTCACTATATAACTCAGATTATCCTGCCTCAACCTCTGGGACACTGGGATTACAGGCTTACAGGTATGCGCCACCACACCTGGCAAGACATCCTTCCTGAACAAGTACTAACTGCCATCTCCACCATTTCAATGTGACTCCCAACATCAAGCAGTATCTTAAGGTCAAAGTCATAATAACTGAATCTGAGTGCCAGTTACATGATTTCTAAAACTTAGGTATGATTCTATATTTTACACCTCCCTGCCTTTCACTGCCTGACTAAAAAATGAAAATTTAACCTTTTTGAAAAAACATCAAGAACACAAAATTTCAAAACTCTGAATTCTTTCAGTTCTCATCTTCTTATCTGCTGAAGTGAATCAAAATAATGACCATTTCCTTATGTTGAAATTCTTAGCTCTTTGCTTTGATTTTCCAGCCTGATTAGCTCTTCTTAGTCCTCATTTAGGTTCATTTCCTTCTGCTTAATGATATTCTACTCTTGTTACTCTTGACTGGTTACCTCACAAGCTAACAGTTATATCCTTCTACTGTATACTGACAATGTTCTAGCCTACCGTTCTCTTGAATTCTACCCGAGTATAGTAGTATCTTAGTTCACAAAGTTAGTTTGTTCTATGATTTCTGAAAGATGGCCAAGCTTGTGCTTTTGTGGGGAAGTTGAACATGATCGTGTTGGTCACCTCATGCACAGGTCATAAACAAAAACAAAAAACAAAATTTTGCCAATCATTTATGTTTGCAAACCAAACTGTCTGCAGCATTTGTGAACTGAGGTGTCATTTTATTTCTAAGTTTTCTTTTCCTTCACTTTTGAGTGTCTGCTATGTATCAGGCACTGGGTGTGATGCTAAGGAAGAAAAGGTACTATTTACTTTTGACACGGTTACTGAACAGAAAATGGGCTAGTGAACAAATATAGTACAGAGCTCAATACAGTAGAGGTATGAAAAGACCGTTAGCATACATGATGGAGCGTGATGTCACTATATCGCATAAGTACCTTAAAACTGATCTTATGCATCCCAAGCCAAGTCATCTCACTTTCAGGCAAACATACAAGAACGTTTCTTCCTCTCCATCATGATCCAACAGCAGAGAGCCATGACTAACACCAAGAACAACAAACTTTCTTATTCTCCCTTGGAATTCTAATGGATTTTAGTTTCAAAATATAGTTAATCCATCCTTCTATACCATCCGTCATTTAAATGACATGTTCTTTATTGTATGACATGAGTCTACTCTTTATTTTCTTTTAACTTGATTATGGCAAAACTCTCCTTTCCTGGACTCTGCATAGTAACCACAGCTACATAATTTCTAAAACTTTGGTATGATTCTATATTCGATCCCTCCCTACTTTTACTCCTTCCGACTGAAAATGAAAGTTTAAACTCTTTACACTTAATCTTCAAATTCTACAGCCAATATAACATTCTTGTCCTTTTTCTTCTTTTGTACTGGGAATTAAACTCAAGTCTGTGTGCTTGCAGGCAGGGGCTGTGGCACTGAACTATCTCCTCAGCCCTTAACATTCTAGTCCTATTTCCTTGTATCAAACTATAGCAGACAACCCACTCAGTATTTCATTTAGGTTGTGAGTGTGTGTGTGCGCGTGCGCGCGCGTGTGTGCACATGCATTCAGGGTCTCACTATGCAGCTTGGACTGGTAGTGGATCCTCCTGATTTCTACCTCCCTAGTGCTGGGATCACAGGTATACACCACCACACCTGGACTGTACTGCTGACTCAGCGCGTCTGGGGGTGTAGTAGGTGTGGCATGCAGTGCCAGGGATCGAATCCTGGCCCCTATACTTACCTAAGCAAGTGCTTAGTCCCCTGAGCTATGCCACTGACTCAGTTTTATGCTTTCAAGCCTTTATAATATATTGTTTTCTTTTTCTATCATTTTTTTGTTAGTCTTTCTTTTTTTTAACCCCAACAGAATTTAATAATACAATCAAGTATTTAACCTTTCTTCTCTTCTATAATCTTCAGAGGTCTTGCCTAGCACATGTAAGGCTCTGGGTTCAATTTTTAGTACAACAAAACTCCCAGAACTTCAACAAAACAAAAGCCCCAAATTTTACCATACATAACACCTTTCTTCTACTCTACTATATTTACTTATTCATTCATTCTATTCACTCTCAATCCATATGCTGAGAATATACAGGCCCAGGAGCTGGGGAGATGGCTCCGAGGCACAAGTGCCTGCTGGGCAAGTGCAAGGTTGTGAGTTTGAACCCCGGTCCCCCCCCCCCAAAAAAAAAAGAATATACAGGCCCAAACACAGTCCACTTGAGATACCTGTGGGCATGGAACATATATGTTTTATCTATTTATCATCGTGTCTTTACTTACAACTCCCAATAAATGTTAGTGAATACACAGCCCTCTAAATCCATAGATTTCTTACCCATGGATCCAGCCAACCAGAACCAAAAAATATTCAGGGAAAAAAGGCTCTAAAAGCCTCACATGTTTGAAAAGTAACTAGATTATGGGGGCTTATACCTAACTTGCTGTTAGGAAGTACGGCCAGGTTGGAATGGGTAGGTAGCCCACAGGATCTATCTCCCTGTCAGGCTCCTCCTTTCTGTTTTGCTTCCTGGCCAACATGACGTGTCAAAACAAACTGCTTCTCCTTTAGATAGGTTGAGAGACTGGCTGTGAAAGTAAGGTATCATGTCTCAGTGACAAACGTGACTAAGAGGGCATCCATAATGAACATTCAGACTTTTTCTCTTGTCATTAGTCCCTAAACAACACAGTATGACAACTTTTAAAATATTATTTATATAGTATTGAGGAAATACAAGGATGTCCACAGGTTACATGCTATATTATGCCATTTTGATATGGCGGGGAAAGTCTTGGAACCACTCCTCAACTACTTCATGAGGAATGACTAGTAAGATCTAAGTAGTATCAGGAAGATAAAAATATGCCACATTACATGCAGGTCACTAGGAATGTGGAAATGGATAATTATTAGAATGAAGAGACTGAAAAAAAGAACTACCCTTGGGTGTGCCTCACAGATTTCAATTCTCATTTATTATAGCCAAAACAGTAAAACGAGTCACAAAACACACTTTGGATTCCCTTTGAATCAAACAGTCTCATCATCTGCCACTCCAACCCCAACACTTTCATTGTTCAATCAGTCAGCAAATGAGTAAACTTTATGGAATTTTAAAGGGGACATTTAAATCTTGGTAAATCACAAAAGAAAATAAGTATTATTAATTACTGAGTGCCAATCATATGTTCAACATGGTACTGAAGTATTTTACATGTGTTATTACTACTTTTTACACTAACCTTCCCAGGTGGCTATTAATCCCATATAACAAACTGAAGTTTAGACAGGTTGAGAAATTGGCTGAAGTTCACAGAGAAACATGTAGAATCTGGTCCAAAATCAACTCTCTAGGTGTCTCTGTCCTTTTCTGGACCTTTTGTCCTTTCTGGTGTCAGTGACTCTCCCTATTCCAATCCACCCTTATGCTGCTCCCAGCTGTACCCTCTAAAATGTTGATCTGGTAAGAGCACCCTCTGTTTACAAAAAGCAACAACAGGAAATAGCAAAAGAAATATGAAGATTGCTATAACAAGTCAATTCCTGTAGAGTTTTACCTTTTCACACTGAATAAGTGATGGGTGTAGCTGAGCGTGTTCAGCATTCTTAAGGCCTGGGTTTGATCCCCAACACCAAAATTAAACAAGCAGTATACAAAGAGGCTATAGAAATCTTACTAAATTTGCCTCAACTTTTTTCATTTTTCCACCTGCCTCTCAATTGTTTCCTTGTACTGGTTTTTACATGCATTTCTCAGTTTATTCCTTAAGGGGGTGGGATAAACTTAGCGAAACTCAATGGAAAACTGTTCTTTTTTTTTTTGTCCTTTTGAGACAGGGTCTCACTGTACAGTTCAGGGTGGCCTTGAGCTCATTTTGGGAGCCCAGGCTGGTCTCGAACTCTCACCCATCCTCCTGCCTCAGCCTCCCAAGTGCTGGGATTACAGGCATGCGCCACCATGCCCGGCTTGGAAAACTGTTCTACTAAAAAAAAAAAAAATCCTTCCTACTGCTCCTGATTGCTAAATGATAGACATGCCTTTGCTTTAAGTCTGTCTCTGAATTTGGAGAATGGCTCTTTGAATTATTCTATTTAGCTAAAAAAGCCATATTACGACTTTTGATTAATGCCACCTTTGCTTTAAAAACATTTCGTTGTTAACTTGCAATTAAAAGCAAGAATAACTAGCTCATTAAGCCATCTTTGACTTTTTTTTTTTTTTTTTTTTTTGGTATAGGAGATTAAACTCAGGACCTTGGGCTTGCCAGGCAGGTGCTTATGCCACTATCTCTGTGGCCCATACCTTTGACAAATTTTAAAATATAACATTTGTGATAACTTATTTTTTAAACTATTATGTGATCTTCTGTTCATAAATGAAATGAAGACAATCTGAATTGAAAGTGTAAGAATTTATAAAGCGAAAATAAAAGCTGGTGGGGTTTTTTTTAATGTTTTACAAGTGGTTACAAGGTCGTGAGTTTGAACCCCAGACCCACAAAAATAAATAAAGAAAGAAAGAAGAAAGTGAATGTTTTACAAGTTGTAAATGTTCTATATCGCTGGTCAAATATATGTAACATAAACATTCCCACGATAACCATTGGAAAGTGTATGTAATTCAGCAGCATGAAGTATATTCACAGTTGTGCAATCATCACAACCCACCCCTAAAATGTTTTCATATTTCCCTGCTTGAACTGTACCCATTAACACTAACTCGTTTCTTCTTTCTTTCTTTTCTTGTTTCAGAACTTTTGTTTGTTTATTTATTTATTTTTATGGCCAGCTCAGCCTGCCCTGAGGGCAGGGCTGGCGCAGCATGTGGTGCTGGGGATCGAACTGAGGTCCTTGCAGCCACTGAAGCTTTCCTAAGCAGGTGCTTTAGACCACTGAGCCATCCTGCCGGGCCCCAACACAAACTCATTTCTCCCCAGAAGTCACTGTTCTCTTTTATGGCTATACTAACTCCATTTATCTCATAACAGAGCTACAGAATATCTGTCCTCTATAAGCGATTTATTTTTTTCTATAATGTCTCCATGCATTTATCCATGTTATAGCATGTGATCCTAACATCAAAACGAAACAAGCAGGTTACAAAGAAGCTATAAAAATCTTACTATATTTGTCTCAGCTTTTTCCTTTTTTTTTTTTTCTTCTGCCCCTAAACTGTTTCCTCGTACTAGTTTTTACATGAATTTCAGCTTAACCCTGAAAAGGGCAGATAAACTCAGCAAAACTCAATGGAAAACCATTTTAAAAAATAAATTCCTTTCTATCACTCCTACCTGGCTTTCCTTCTTTAAAGCTCAACAGTATTCTATTGTATGTGTAGCACATTTTGCTTATCCATCAATTCTTTGTTTTTGTTTTTTTTTGGTACCACGGATCAAACTCGAGATCTTGTGCTTGCCAGGCAGGTGCTTATGTCACCGAACCATCGCCCTGGTCCAATCCATTAATTCTTTGACGAAAATTTCTAAGAGTCTTTTTTTTTTTTTTTTGGCTGATTCAGTTTGCCTTAACGGTGAGTGTGGGGATGGAACTGCCCTTCCCTGTGCTTGACTGGGACTGTCTGCACAGGCGCTTCAACCACTGAGCTAACCCAAAAGCTTCCCTCTAAGAGTCTTGATTAGTTTTACGGGATCTTTAGCAGAAAACTCACAAAATCAATACAGTTAAGGTGACAACCTATGTCCCCAATTGTTTTTCATGAGCAATCCAACCATAATAGATAGGATTTGGTTTATTTACTTGCAGGAGCAAACTTGATCTGAAAAAGTAAGAGTAAAGTGTGAGAAACTGGCTCTGCAGAGCAAGCTTGGGCTAAGTAAAAGAAGAAAACGCAAGACAAAAGCACATCCTGGAGAGCAGCAGAGGCTATCCTCAAGGAAGCCTTGACAGTCAGTAAGATTTATTTTTTAAGTTAACGTTCTATTATAATAGGGGGAAAAGACAGGGAGTTAAATTCCTAGATTTTTTTTACTTTTTAAAAACTTGAGCAGTGTTGTGACTTTGTCATGTAAAATGAGGGGGCTGAACACTTTGCATTCTTTTGTAAATGTGAGTATACAGGAATGGAGGAAATAGATGTTTTCCAGCTCAATTCTATAAAGTATAAATAGCTCTATTTTGAAACTGAATCTCAAAATCATTAATTAGTTTACATAAAGGCATTTATTAAATAAGTGTACGACTTCGGAATGTGTCTTTTTCTGCAAAATTGCTACTCTCTTGACTGTACCTTGATACCCCTAATAAAAGGTACAAGAGGTAAGAAGAGAAGATGAAATACACATTTAAACTGATTTTTTTTTTTTTTTTTTTTTTTTTTTTTGCGGAACCGGGGATCAAACTCAAGACTTTGCACTTGCCAGGCAGGCACTTGTGCCCCTGAGCTATCTCCCCAGCCTCTAAACTGATTTGAATAAAATGATGTTGACATGAAAAGAACACATGCATAGCTTTTCCACGCTCCTATGGCTACTTCAGGAAATAGCATTTTGATTTTTTCCCGAACCTTAGGTATACTGGCTTTATGCCATTTCAACACAATTATCTCTAATTTAAATTGTTATTTGGATGCCATTTCCACAGCAGAAACTCCCCTTGGGAATACAGGGAACATTAGCTTAACAGTAATGCACTACTCATTCACAAGGTCAGATTACATTTCTTACTAGTATAAATATATATTTTTAAAAGCCTTTTTCTGAATACATCTCTGAAGCATAACAATTTACATCAGTATTTTAAAATTTACTTTTAAGTAGCAAAGGGCTTACTATTTCCCTTCTCTTTGGAATTAGTCAAAACAGCTCTTCATCTACAGTTAATGAATCTACTTCTTTTAGAATATTCATTTGTCCGTACTTAGATCTTAAGTATTTGCATATCCAGTTCTCTTTATGTTAATTTAATACCAAACAAGCAAGTTATTCAATACATGAGAGCCTAAAGTAATTACAGTAAATATGGTTTCTTTTCTTTGACTTGTGACTTTTAAGAGGAAAGTATGATCAAACCAAAAGTGTTTAGAAAGGGGACACAAATATGTTAGGTGCCTTCTGATGTGAGAAGACCCTGGTCCACATCTAATAAGTATCAAATAGGAGGTGAAGAATCCTTAAGCATACTGAGTCCTTCATTTGTGCCTTTGTAATTGGTAAAGCATAAGAAGCTATAAAATTTACAAATAGTTAATTAAATTCCATAGATGTTTTAAAGCTAATTGAAAAGATGTTAACAACTAAAAACAGAAAATTTTAAAAATAAGACTTTCTACTGGAAGGCGATTTTTAATTTATTAGGGGGGTTTTCCACAGTTTTATTTATTTTACATTACTAGCAGCTGAACTCATAGGCTTCACAATGAGCTCTGTCCTCACTCCTTTAAAAATTATTTTTGGTGACAGGATTTCACTAAGTTGCCCAGGAAGACCTTGAACTTCCAATACTCTGCCTCAGCCACTACAAGCTTACATCACCACCTTGCTAACTAGTATATTAGTTTTGGGAATTATACAGCAATCATTTTCTCCAGATTTCAGAGAATTCAACAAGTAACTAAAACAAGGAAATAAAAAAATAATAAAAATAAAACAAGGAAATAACTATGTACTTCTGCAAGTATCTCAAAGATCTACACACAGAAAATCATCTGTAATAGCAAAATAAATTAATGACATACTTCTGCCTATTCTCACACTGTCAAAGTCAGCTCATCAGAATATCTTCAATGTCAGGAGAGTTTATTACCTCCATGGTAAAAATATTAAAATGATTAATTCATGCTGCTTTCCAATGCTATACAAATGCTCAACACTTAATTTGACTTAGGTTTGAATGCTCCTATTGTCTTTGATTATATTTAAAATACATTCCCAAAGATTCTGCATATGTGGCTGGATTTAGCTTAGCAGCATAACTGTTGTCTAGCAAGCTGAAAGAGCCAGATTCGGTCCTCAGCATCAATAAATAAATAAATACCTCAACAAAGATTCTGCATATGAAACCCTGTAAGTTATATAAGAATCAGGAGCCGGGCGTGGTGGCGCACGCCTGTAATCCCAGCACTTGGGAGGCTGAGGCAGGAGGATCAGTGCGAGTTCGAGACCAGCCTGGGCTACAAAAGTGAGCTCAAGGCCAGCCTCAACTGCGTAGCGAGACCCTGTTTCAAAAAGGAAAAAAAAAAAAAAAGAATCATCCTTGGAAAAGTAAAAACAAAATTATCCTCATAGCTTGTGAGTTAAAAGTCTGAAAATGTATAAATAAGAGAATGGCAGAAAAAAAATAATTATTGCTAAGCTTTAAATTAGTAATATCATGTTAAAGTTGCCACAGAAACTCATTTGCTAATGCATCTGAAGAGACACAAGACTTTATCTTTTTTCTTTCTTTTTCTTTTTTTGTCTTTGAGAGTTTCCCTATGCATCCTGCCTCAGTGTCCCAGGTGCTGGTATTACATGCATGCACAACCACGCCCAGCAATGCCAAACTTTACTATGGAAGACAATGTATTGCTGCAAAGGCTAGTGGTTTATAAAGTGTTGATAACATTTTCAGCAGAAATATAGTACACATCAACTACGCATTAACCCTCAAGAAGTACAAGCCCCAAATCTAGCAGAACAGTCATGCAATTAAGATTTGTTGCTCGTGGTCAAGAGCCAAGGTAATATATACTACTTAATGTTAAGCATGAACTTTAAGACAGGTTTAAGGCTTTACTTTACTCTAGTGATCAGAAAAAGGGATTTGGGTGGGAAAACCAGGTATTATAGAGCTCTACTCTGGGTGATGGAACAATCTTCAAAAACTTCTCACTGATGATTACCTCTGATTCTTAGGCGTGACCTGCAGAAAGAAGGCAACTGCCAAGCCAAATTCTGTAGGCGTGACCTGCAGAAAGAAGGCAACTGCCAAGCCAAATTCTGTAATCTAACATGTTCACGCTTGCACACTTCCATACTTAGTCAGTCTTTCCACATGAAAAGAAAGAAAGCTGTTAGGATCAATAACAGTGGTTACAATATAAATGCCTACTCAATACTGTTTTGGTGTATCAATCTAAAGAAAAACAATTCTGGAAGGATGGAGAGTGATGACCAAGTAACTAATTTTGTTTAAAAATATTAAAACAAAAGAAATAGCTTTCAAGTTGCTGTAGTATTTCCTTTTGTTTAATAGGCATGCCCATAAGCATCAATTCCTTGGCCTCAAAATTGTCTTACTTCTCACTCTAATTATGGAAACCAGTAAAAATAAAGCACCAAAATGTCACAGCAAACTATGCTTTACATATAATGGTTAAACCAGCACTTAAAAAAAATATTTGAGTTCTTCGTCAAGAAAAGATTTAAGAAAGTTGTACTTAAAAGAAAATTGTACTTATTCCACACTGTTGAGAACTCTAGCAACACCTGATAATACTGAAAACTGCAAAGAAAATTATGGGCTATGTCAGAACCTTAACACACCAGTGTTTTTATAAAGATACTCAAATAGCACTGACTTACTAATTATTTTCTATTGCTCATCAACTATTAAAACAATTACTGGAAAGCCGGGCGTGGTGGCTCACACCTGTAATCCCAGCACTCGGGAGGCTGAGGCAGGAGGATCGGTGCGAGTTCAAGACCAGCCTGGGCTACAAAAGTGAGCTCAAGGCTAGCCTGAACTGCATATCGAGACCCTGTCTCAAAAAGACAAAAAAAAAAAAAAAAAAAAAAAAAAAAAAAAAAAAAAAAAAAAAAAAAAAAAAAAAAAAAAAAAAAAAAAAAAAAAAAAAAAAAAAAAAAAACCAATTACTGGAAAACCATAAGACCCTCAAAGTAGGTGTTTCTTTAGGTGGAAATCAACCCAGTAAGATAATGACTTTTCTAAAGGAATCTCAGCTATAAAATTCAAGTATATTATGTGGAAAACAATGGGCCTTTATATAGATAGCACAGATAGTGTACGTAATGCACTTCTTTCAATATGCAGTAGGAAACACATTATAGTCCTGCAATAGATTCATTGTTTTGCATAGATACATACATACATATATATATATATATATATATATATATATATATATATATAAAATTATTATTTAGGAGCAAGTAAACTGGAAATGAGCACTAAATCTTAAATAAGTGCATCCCGGCATATAATATTGCACTTTTTTCTTTTGCACAGTAATGGTGATTGAATCCTGGATCCTCCACATGCTAGACAAATGCTCTGCCACTGCGCCACATGCCTGGATAGTCTTTTTAAAACGTTTTCTATTTGAAACAAGATTTTCCTAAATTGCTCAAACTGGCCTTGAACTTGTGATTCTCCTCAGTCCCCAAGTAGCTGGGATTATAATAGATATGCGCCACAGAGTAAGGCAATATTGCAACTTTAATTTTGAGATTAGTATTTTGTATTTAAGCTCCACGTGAATTTTAAATATCACCGATAAACTCATGTACTTCAAATTTTACTAACAGTCATTAAGCTTTTTAAAAAGAAAATCATGAAAAACTCTCGTGAGATTTTTTTTCTCAACTACTTCTGAAACACCAGCTTCATTCATCCTCCACTGTTTTGTTTTTCTGCCTACATAAACAAGCTAGAATACACATTCATTACTTATTATTATAGACTCATGAATATAAAATATAGGTGTTTGTCTAAATAAAAATATACCAGTGATGAAAACTAGACCCTGATTATCCCCTAACTTCTAGATAAAAATACAAGGAAAGACAAAAGATCTTTTAACACAAGCTGGAACGTGATTTTAAAGCAGCAGAAACTAGTAAGGGGAAACTGAGAGCATGATTTCCCAGGGCATGCCCTTCCAAGATAGATGAAAAACTATCCTAGAATAACCTACAGGTTATGCCGATGATTGGAAGATGAGCCATTTGGATGTTAGAAGCCTATGACCCTAAGTACCACCAGGCAATGGACAGCGAACTCAAGTCTGGGGTTAGTTTTTGGTTCAAGACCCGCAACTAGTGAAAAATCAAAGGACAAGCAACGTGGTACCAGGCCAAATACTTATAGAAAATTACGATGTCAGGGACAGTTTAACTGCAGGGGCAGAAAAGGAGACAGGAAAGCCAACTTAAGAGTGAACAGCAATAACGAAAGACAGCAAGCAAGCCTTTCAAATCAAGGCGCAGCCCAGGAAGCCAGTAGGAGGCCTATGCCCGTTAAAGCCACAAACACAGGCCTACTGGGCAAAGGGAGAAACTGAGGCCAAGGGAGCGGTCAGATATCCAAACAGGACCGAGACCAAAACACTGAAGTCCAAAAACAAACCGGCTTCGCTGCGGGCCAAAGAAAGAGCCGCAACCTCGGGACTCAGAAGACACACACACCCACCCAGACAGGGGGAACCGGTTGGGCAGGGGCTCCGGGAGCGTCTTACCAGCGCATGCGCCTTCGCCCCCTCGAGCACGGCTCCCCCACCCCCAATCTCATCGCCTCTCACAGCTCGGTCCGTCGAGGGAGGTGAGGGCAGTCCCAGGCCCAGCCCCGCTGGACAGGGATACAGCTTGGCATCCCAAAGGAGCCACAGGGGGCCTCCCTGGGAGTCGCGGATAGAAGTGTGGGAGGAGGAGGAAGAGGAGGAGGGGAAACGCAGCCCTACCCGACCCGCCGTCTCCGCGTCGCCAGCAGCCGCCCGTCCGTCCGGGAGGCTCCGCTGCCTGGGCCTCCCCAGTGCCCTGCGCGCGCCTCCGCCCCCTACTCACGTGAAAGCGGCTCCTTCCGCCCTCCGCCCCACCTCCCGCCGCATCTCATAGGTCCGCAGTGAAGACGAGCGTCCCTACTGGGCCCACACTGGACAGAGAGGAGGGGCTTCCTTTCCTCCAAGCCCCACCTGGCCCCCGGGCTCGCTCTCAGAATTGCGCCTGCGCAAAGCGTCGATGCTGCACCTGGGTTGTGTTAGCGTGTGAATTCCGACAGGCAGCAACGAGATAGCACCGCCGACCGACAGCTGCAGGAGCTTTTTTTTTTTTTTTTCCTTTAAAGAGTGGAGGCGCACACCTGTGATTCTTTATAAACTTTATTTACTTATGTTATGGCCGGCTCAGCGTGCCCTGGGGGTGGGGCTGGCGCAGCACGTGATGCCGGGAATCGAACCACAGTCCCTGCGGTTGCCTAAGCAGGCGCTTTAGACTGCTGAGCTATCTGGCAGGCTCTGCAGGAGGTTTTGAATGCATCTGTGGAACCTATGAGGGAACAATGGCGCTAGAGTCAGGAATCTTCTGTCCACCTTTCCTGTGCAAGTCCTCCTTGAAAGGCAGTGCTTAACAGTGTGACTCATCTGCCCATTATTGCCAGTGTGCTAAGAACTATGATAGGGCATCTCATTTCAGATATATCACCAGTCTGTGAGGATGCTATGATGGATAAATGCAGCCTTAGTTGCTCTATCGAAGCTGAGAGTCTAATGATTTCAAGTGTCAAGGAACACCGGTATAACACAACCGCTTTGTGTTTCAGGCACCGACACGTATAGGAAAGAACAGGGTGGTCTCAGGCTGTGGTTTCGAAGTTAAAATTTTTATTTTGAAAGCATTCAGAGGTGAAATATAGAGCAGTAGTAAGATAGTGAAGTTTAAAGTCGTGCTCCCGAACAAAACAGTGATTATGAAAGGTGTTATACAAGACTATAAATGTATAAAATAATTCTACAACTTTTATACGTCATTCAAACTGGATATACTCTGCTAGTGAGTCACTTGCAGGGTTTTTCAGCGGATATTGCAACTGAATCAACCACAGGAAAAGCAATTAAAATAAAACAGCTGTGCTTTGTTACACTCCTTTGTAACTCGTCAATTAAAACAGATGTGGTTGAACCCCGCAGGAAGTTTTATTTTCTCTTTATTCAGTTACTGTAATAAAGCACACACCTTAAGATTTTCAAAAAGTATTACGAAGAAATTATCTCCTGAACTCCTGACACCCTAAAAGGCAAAGTATAGTATTCTGAAACCAACTTTCATGTGTTTCTTGTTTCATGTGTACAACATATAAATAACCTAACACTTTCTTCAATAAAATTTTGTTATATAACAAGTACAATATGGCTTAGAGATAAGTAGAAAATAAAGAACATTGCATTCCCATTGCCAATGTTAATATTTCAGTGTATAACACTTGTGCATTCATCCTTTTCAAGATGAGATCATATAGCTTAGTAAGCTAGTATTTTTTATTTAACATACCTGCCTTATTTCAATAAATTTTCCTCTCATCTAATTCATTGATCACATTCATATTTTATTAATCTAAAAGTTTTTTTTTACAACTGCTATTATCAAATTAGTAAAATTAAGCCGGGCATGGTGGCACACGCCTGTAATTCCAGCACTTGGGAGGCTGAGGCAGGAGGATCGGTGCGAGTTCGAGACCAGCCTGGGCTACCAAAGTGAGCTCAAGGCCAGCCTAAATTGCATAGCAAGACCCTGTCTCAAAAAGACAAAAAAAAAAAAAAAAAAAAAAAAATTAGTAAAATTAACTTCAGGAAAATGTTCCCTCATGTAATATCTGACTACCATCAAATATTCGTTTAAACGTGTTACATTTTTCTACAGCCAGCATTCCCCAAACAGTATGCAACCTAGGGCCATACATTGCATCTGATTATGTCTGTTTATCTGTTTAAAATATGACACTTAAAAAATTAAGACAACAGCTCACTGCAAAAAATCATGGTAACTAAAGTATAAATTCCTGGATTTGAGCAGTCACTTCATGAAGTCATTAAGTATGCTTCTCTAAGCCTTATATTTTCTTCAAAATAGAAGACATCTCTAAATACTCAATGGATTCAAATGAAACATTTGAACTCCACATATCGCATGGTATATGACTCTATATCATATTTCCTTTTTCCTGACATTAGATACATTAGATATTAGATGTGGTGGCAGTAGCCTGTAATACCACCACTCAGGAGATTGAGGCAGAAGGATGGATATGAGTTCAATATCAGCCTGGGCTACAAAGTGAGTTCACCGCCAGCCTGAACAGCATAGAGAGACCCTGTCTCAAAAAGACAAAAAGCAAAATATACTTATTATATACTGTGCAATATTATGTACTGTACATACTACCATAGTGCTGAACTGTAGAGCTTGAGGCAAAGAGGATCACAGCAAGTTTGAGACCAGCCTGTACTACAAAGTGAGCTAAAGGCCAGCCTGAGTTGCATAGCAAGATCCTATCTTAAAAAGACAAAAACAAATAAATAAAATGAAATTTTAAAATTACCTGCCGAGAGCCGGGCGTGGTGGCTCACGCCTGTAATCCCAGCACTTGGGAGGCTGAGGCAGGAGGATCTCTGCAAGTTCGAGACCTGCCTTGGGCTACAAAAGTGAGCTCAAAGCCAGCCTGAACTGCACAGTGAGACCCTGTCTCAAAAAGCCAAAAAAAATAAAATAAAATAAAATAAAATTACCTGCCCATCTTTTTTTTTTTTTTTTTTTTAACTTGGTGATTTTAGGCCTTTTACCATTAAAAGTTAGATAATTATATCTCTAATGATTCTGATAATTATGTCAGCCTCCCAAGCGCTGGGATTATAGGCAGGTGCCACCACACCCAACTCTGGGGAGGTAATTTTCACATGGTTCACTGATACGCTGTTTGCAAGACTAACTTTAGATCCAGACACAAATACATTAAAAATGAAAGGATAAAATAAGCTCTTCCAGGGCTAGGGTATATAGCTAAGTGGTATAGCACTTGTCTTTGGCAAGTGGAAAGACACAGTGTTCATTCTCCAGCACTATTTAAAAGCAACAGCGTCAAAGAACTTCAATATAAACAGTAAATAAAAGAGACCTAGGGGCCCGGTGGGATGGCTCAGTGGTCTAAAGCGCCTGCCTGGGAAAGCTTGGGCGGCTTCAGGGACTATGGTTCGATCCCCAGCACCACATGCTGCGCCAGCCCTGCCCTCGGGGCGGGCTGAGCCAGCCATAAAAATGAGTGAATAAACAAACAAAGGTTCTGAAACAAGAAAACAATAAATAAATAAAATAAAAAATTCTTAAAAAAAAATAAAAATAAAAGAGACCTGGGTTAGTTATACTAAAATTAGACAAAACAGACTTTGAATTTATTTTTCACCTTTTTTTGTTGTTGCTGTTGTTATAAGGAATCGAACTCACAACTTTGTGTTTGCTAGGTAGATGCTATGCTACTGAGCATATCCTCAGCCAACCTCTAAATTTATGAAGGTTAAGAGAAAGGTATTATATATTAAGCAAAGGTTCGATAAAGCAAGATTACATAAAAGTTATAAGTCTTTCCTAAGAACAAACTCTCAAAATAATAAGCAAAGCTGGGCGTGGTGGCGCACGCCTGTAATCCCAGCACTCGGGAGGCTGAGGCAGGAGAATTTGTGCGAGTTCGAGACCAGCCGGGGCTACAAAAGTGAGCTCAAGGCCAGCCTCAACTGCATAGCAAGCCCCTGTCTCAAAAAGGCAAAAAAAAAAAAAAAAAAAAAAAAAAAAAAAAAAAAAAAAAAAAAAAAAAAAAAAAAAAAAAAAAAAAAAAAAAAAAAAAAAAAAAAAAAAAAAAAAAAAAAAAAAAAAAAAAAAAAAAAAAAAAAAAAAAAAAAAAAAAAAAAAAAAAAAAAAAAAAGTAATAATAATAATAATAAGCAAAAGCTGAAGAAGTAAAGGTAAAACAGTTCTACAATAAGACCTAGGAACAAAAATATCCTACTTTTAAGACTTAGTAAGACAACCAGAGGAAATATAAGTAAAGATAGTATCTAAACATCACAATCAACTAAATCTAACAAAACATACAGATCATGCCACCCAATAACAGCAAAGTATACATTCTTCTCAAGTACACAAGGGACAGTCACCAGGACAACAGTACCGGGGATCAAACTCATGACCTGAACTTAAGACCTTGTGCTTGCCAGGCAGGCTCTAAATCCACTGACCTATCTCCCTGGCCCACAAATAGACTTAAAATATATTTAAAGGAAAGAAGACGGGAAACACAAAATTCAAATATGCAGAAATTCAACAACACATTCTTAAAATAATAGATAAGAGAAGAAATTTAAAGGGAAATTTAAAAATACTTAAAAATAACATAGCATATCAATAATTATACATTGGAGTGAAAGTAGTGATCAGAGGAAATTCGTAGTTGTAAATAACCATAGCAAAAAAGAGATGAGAGCCGGGCATGGTGGCTCACGCCTGTAATCCCAGCACTCGGGAGGCTGAGGCAGGAGGATTGGTGCGAGTTCGAGACCAGCCTGGGCTACAAGAGTGAGCTCAAGGCCAGCCTCAACTGCATAGCGAGACCCTGTCTCAAAAAGACAAAAAAAAATAAATAAATAAATAAAAAAGAGATGAGAATTTGATTGAATTGTGGAGCACTTGCCTTGTATATGTCAAGGCTCTGGGTTCACTTTATAGTACTGAAAAAAAAAAAAAAAAAAAAAAAGAAGGAAAAGAAAAATGATCTTCAACCAATACCTAAACTTTACACCTACAGAGCTAAGAATAACGGTACACTAAAGCTAACAGAATGAAGGGAATAGCAGAACAGAAAAAAAGTAGAAAATAGAAGAACAACATAGAAAAATCAGCGAAGCCAGGATAATAGTGGGTGCCTATAATCCGAGCTACTAGCCAGCAGGGGAAGTATTGTCTGAGCCAAGAAATTCAAGGTCAGCCTGAGCAAAATAATGAGACCCTGTCTCAGTGTGTGTGTGTGCACGCAAACGAACCATGCAGAAATTAACAACCTCTCACAAGCATGCAAACAGAACACAATAAAACTAAACGCGGTGGGGGGTTAAAAGGAAACAAAGTTGATTTTGCAAAAGATCTACAGAATATTTCAGCTACTTTTGAAGAAGAAAAAAAACAACTGTAATCACAAATAAAAGATATATCATTATCAGCATTACAAATTGGGCTAAAGAAGGGACAGCCAAATAGCTCAGCATATTAAAATGCCTGCAAGCAGGTGGTGGTGGTGGGGTTGATCCCCCAGCCTGCTGTGCCAGCCCTGCCCTGCAGGGCGAGCTGAGCCGGCAATTGTGACTGGGCGTGATGACATGCACCTGTGATCCCAGCTCTTGGGAGGCTGTAAATGGGAGGATCACTGTGAGTCTAATTTAGTAGTGAGATCCCCAACACCCTGTAGATCCTTCTCTAAAATACACACACAAAAAAAAGGGAGGCGGGCGCTAAGGAGGTAGTTCAGCAGCCCAGACCTGTCTGGCAAACACAAGGTTCTGAGTTTGATTCCCAATACCAAAAAATTATAAATTAAAGTAATTATAAGAGACTATTATTAACAATTCTATTCCAAGAAAACAGGTAATCTATGGGAAAATGGATAAATTTTTCAAATCTCAGACTGGCAAACACCTGTAATCCTAACAATGTGGAGCCTGAGCAGGACAACTGTGAATTTGAGCCCAGGGTGGACAATTTTGCAAGACCCTGTATGAAAATAAAATAATAAAAAAGCCTTGGGGGTGTACCTCAGTGTTAAAGCCCTGCGTTAATTTCCAGGAGTGAAGAGGAGGTGAAACAAAAGGGAGAGTGGCAGGGGAGAGAAAGAAAATCCAAAGAGATGGAATCACACACACCTCGCTGTACCAGAGGACTTCACTAGTGTCTCTCTCTTTCTTTCTTTCTTTCTTTCTTTCTTTCTTTCTTTCTCTCTCTCTCATGCTCTTTTCTCTTTCTTTCTTTCTTTCTTTCTTTCTTTCTTTCTTTCTTTCTTTCTTTCTTATGTATGTGGTGCAGGATCTCACTATGTAGCTCACACTCTTAGTGATCCTCCTGTTTTCAGCCTCCCCAGCACTGGGATTACAGGCTGGTGCAACCATGCCCTAGACTGTCTTGCTCAGCAAGCCTGGTGGTACCGGGGATCTAACCCATGGTCTCTGCAGTTGCCTAAGCAGGCGCTTAGTCCGCTGAACTATCTTGCTGGCCCTCTAGGCTTAATTTTATTAAGCCTTTAGGGAACAATCTTTTCAGTCCTTCTGAAACTCTTGCAAAAAAAAAATTTAAATAATTTTTCACACATTTTATGAAGCAGTAGTACTCTGACAGCAAAGAGATAAATTCATCATAAGTAACGAAATTACAGGTTAACATCCTTAAAACCTACATATATATTGCATCCAAAAGCCTGGCTTGATGACACATGTCTGTAATCCCAGCACTTGGGAGGCTGAGGTAGGAGGATAATTACTTGTTCAGAATCAGCTTAAGCTATGCAGTAAGTTTAGGGTTCAGGGCCAGCCTTAACTACATAGTGAAGCCATGTCTCAAAAAAAAAAAAAAAAAAAAAATCAGGGTTAGTGAGATAGCTCAGAGGACTAAGTACATACTTTGGTAAGCTCAGGTACCAGGGTTCAATCCCTGGTCCCACATTCATACCAGCTCCCCTCCATGTGCCAGTGAACAAGTCCAGGCATGGTGGTGCACCCCTGCAATCCTAGCGCTAGAGAGGCTGAAAATAGGAGGATCACTACCAGTTGGAGCTGCAGTGTGAGACTCTGCACCAAATACATAAAAATAAATAAATAAATAAATAAATATTCAAAAACACAGCAAAATAATTCTAGGACCAAATGGAATTTGGTAAAGTTCAAAATAAAATAAATAAATGTAACACACAACAGTAATAGAATAAAGATTCATGCTCTGAGAAGCATATAAATTTATTCAGAAGGGTCACGTGAAAGAATCTAGCATTCTTTCACAATTACCATCTCTTAGAAAACTAGAAATTGGGCAAAATTCCTGAACATGATAAAACAATCTTTTTCAAAAAAAATAGGGAGGGCTGGGGAGATAGCTCCGAGGCACAAGTGCCTGCTGGGCAAGTGCAAGGTCGTGAGTTCGAACCCTGGTCCCACAAAAAAAAAAAAAAAAAAAAAATAGGGAAACATTTATTTATTTATTCATTTATTTATTGTCTTTTTGAGACAGTGTCTCACTTTGCAGTTCAGGCTGGCCTTGAGCTCACTTTTGCAGCCCAGGCTGATCTCGAACTCACATTGATCCTCCTGCCTCAGCCTTCCAAGTGCTGGGATTACAGGCATGCGCCACCATGCCCGGCTAACACTACTGTATTTCAATACAGAAACATAGATTAAATTTTTAAAAATCATAATGTAGGCTCTGTACTAAATACATCAAAATAAGTAAATAAATAAAAATATAAAGCTTTTCCTTCATACCAGGAATAAACAAAGATGCCCACTTTCACAACTGCTACTCAACACTGTATTAACGGTTAGAAATATTAGATAAGCAAAAGAAATTAAAAGCATCCAAATTAAAATAGACGAGATAAAATGATCTCTATTGAAAAACAGAACTCAATATGAAAACCCTACATATTCCACAAGAGACTGACTAGAGCTAGTAACCAAAGTCAGTAAGTTTCCAGGGCAGAAGACCACAAAAATCAGTTGTTTCCACACGCCAACAATGAACAAAATGATAAAGAAATCACAGAAATAATTCCAACTCAAGCATCATCTAAATAAATTAAACATGTTGAAAACTAGACAGCTGAGAGAAATTAATGAAGATGTGATTAATAAAAAGATATCCCATGTTCATAGACAGGAAGACAAAACCGTTACATTGCCAACAATGCACAAAACAATACACAGATTTAATAAATCCCTATCCTGAAAGCCTTTTCCAAAGAAATGGAAAGCCAATCCTCATTTCATATCAATAAACCCCAAGATGGGGCCCGGCAGGATGGCTCAGCGGTCTAAAGCGCCTGCTTAGGAAAGCTTGGGCAGCTGCAGGGACCATGGTTCGATCCCCAGCACCACATGCTGTGCCAGCCCTGCCCTCAGAGCAGGCTGAGCCGGCCATAAAAATAAATAAACAAATAAACAAAAGTTCTAAAACAAGAAAAAAAAATAATAAACCCCAAGCAAGTTCCCAAGCAACCAAAGCAAGCTTTGCAACTCCAAAACTTACTACAAAGCTACAGTAAATGGCAAAACGACATGCAAATTATTGAACTGCAGACAGCCCAGAAAACACTTTTTTTTTTTTTTTTTTGTAGTTGATTCAAAGAGTACCAAGACTATTTAATTGGGACAGATGAACGATCTTTTCGGCAAGTGATGTTGGGAAAACTGGCTATTCATACGCAAAGGATGAAGTTGGGAAGTGCTAATGGTGATTATACATTATGAGAGAACTTAATGCCGCTGAACTTAAGTTAGAAATGACTAAATTGACAAATTTGAAAAAGAAAAAGGGGGGGCGCTAGCTAAAACTCAAGATTTTCTGGTGGGGTGCAATGCGTGGACAATGCCACATACCAACACCAGAATTACTGTGTGGAAGACAAGCAGAAGTTTTGAAACGAACTTAAAATAATCAGGAGGTGCATTAACACTGGAAAAACCAACTGAAGATCTGCTCTAGGCAAACGTCTGGATCTCTAGAAAGCTATCCGGGCTAGTGAGAGTGAGTTGTGAATGGTCAGCACGTTGTAGGTAAGGCAGGGATGCCTTTGCCCTAGGAATGCATAGGGGCAAGGAAGAACCCTGAGGCAATAGCCCTATCAAATGCCAACACCTTTGAACAAGGGGCATTAACCGCTTTGCTGCATTCTTGGCTCCCGCTAGGCAGTCCACATCCCTAGGCGGGAGGGACTTACCCAGTTTTAAGCGCGGAAAGGACCTTCAGGCTCGGGCAGGCAGCTGACGGCGGAGGCCCAGCTCTAGAAGAGCGGACGAGAAGAGAGTCTGGGTCGGAGAAGAGCAAAGGGACGCAGCCGCCAAGGCTGAGGAGCCTCGGCCCCAGAGGGTAGCAATCACAGACGCCGGCGGACAGAGGCGCTGGCAGGTTGCCCGCGTACCGCCCACTACGTGAAAAGTTCCTCTGCGGGACCCCGTCGTCCTCCGAGCATTCCGATTGGTGGAGGTGACCATGGGACCTGGAAGTTGTCTTTGTCCGGCCAGGGCTGCCCTTCCGGTTCCGTTGGGTCCCCCTTTGGCTCAGGTTCCCTGCCCCTCCCCCTTCCCGGAGCCCCGAGGGGCCGGAGCTCCTGGCGTTGCCGGATCCTGACGGCGGCCTTCCCCGGGTCTGTAAGTGTGGAGGCGCCCGGTGCGCCGGGATGGGGTGCGGGTTATCCCGAAATAAAGCCCCCTGGGGGCCCTGTTTGGGTCGGGAGCTGCACTGCTGTGGGGGCTGAGAGGCTAGCCTACGCCCCTGGGGAATTCAGAGCCTTTGGCCCGGCCCACGCTGTGCCCCGCCCCTTTGCCTTTCCAGAATCTGGAGCTTGGAGCTTGGGTTTGTCCTGTGAACCGTTTGCTGAGATCCCTGCCGAGGGTCCTGCCAGTGGGTTTGGATCCTGGTCTCTGCATCTTGTAGAAAGTACCAGAATGGGGCCCCTGAGCAAACAAGCCGCGGTACCCAGCCCAAGACAAGGCCTTCAATGCTAGCCGAATCACTGAATGTTAGATTGCCCTTTTGATGGGGTTTCTCAATTCAATCATGTAGCATTGTATTACGTACTGGGCATTGATTAGTTATCGCTCCGCTTTTCAGGGTCAAGTTTGGAAGTCACATGTAAACAAATGCTCATGTGATATTGTCTGTGTATCTAATGTTATGTATACTAATGTACAGTTAGATAATTGTGTAATATTTGTTAAAAGCAGTTGCTGGGAAAGTCTTGAGAAAGTTAAGTGACATCTGAATTGTACTTCTTGACGAGAATGAAGCATGGAAGCTCTTTTCAGGTAGAAGGAAGAGTTTCAGTGTTACTCAGAATGACCAAATGCAACCGGTGTGAAGAAAAGAAAATTAGGATGGAATGGGGGAGCTCCTGTGTATGGGATGGGGTTTGAGGTTGGAAGTGTAGACTGAAGTCCATATAGAGATTGATAGTTTTTGTTTTCTTTTTGAAGAGTTTTAAGAAGAAAACAGCACTGCCAAAAATAATTTAGTTTTAGAAAAAGCCTACCAGAAAGCAATTTCTAATAGCTATATGTGGACTTTTTTTTTTTTTTTTTTTTTTTTTTTTTTTTTTTTTTTTTTTTTTTTTTTTTTTTTGTATGTGTGGTGCTGGGGCTCAAACCCAGGACCTTTTGCATGTAAAGCAAGAGTTCCACATTTTAGCAACATCTCCATGCCCATGGCCTCTTTTAGCTTTTGGCTAGTTACAGTTATTGGAAACTACTATTAATGGGACCAGTGCAGTGAGAGGCAATAAAATCAGACAATAGAGTTCTGACAGTGTTACTAGAGAAGTGCCAAATCCTGTAGATAACAGTGCAAAGATCATAACTAACTGAGTATTGAAACAGAAATGAGGACTAAAGCTAACTTCCTAGATTTTAGGCTTTTTGTCTCTGAAGAGTAGTGATGTCGTAGCCAGAAATACAAACATAAAGTTAAAGGGCTGGGGAGGTAGCACAGGGGCATTGGCACCTGTCTTGCAAGTACAAGGTCCTGAGTTCAATCCTTGGTACCACGAAAAAAAAAAAAAAAAACACAAAAACATAAATTTTTAGGCAAATTAAGTTAAAGTCTAGTGGGCTAGCCACATACAACTGCCCAGCCTAGGATTGTTAATGCACAATCTGGAGATCAGCTTAAATTGGCAGCCAGAGGGAAAGATTTGTGTTATCAGATAGAAGTGGAAGCCATAGGATTAGTTGGCATCAAGAAGACAGTATTAAGAAAGAAGGAATTTGGGGAATAATGACTGCATTTAGGAAGCGGAAGGAGGAATTGGAGATAATAGGAATCATTGTAATAGCAGAAACAGTGTTAGGCAAAGTATATGAATGCAAAGTTTCAGCAACCAAGATGACTTGGATATTAAGAGAAGAAAATTTTAAAGAGTCCACTGTATCAGTTCATTTAAAGCATCTGGGAAATGAAATAGAAGAAAAATACAAAATTATTTATTTAAAAAATCATTAGGCATGGTAGTATATACTTGTAATTTCAGCACTTGGGAAACTGAGGCAGAAGGTTCACTTCAAGTTCAAAACTAGCCTAGGCTGCTACTGTGTTCAAGACTAGCATGGACTACATAGTGAGAGCCTGTCTCAACTACCCCTCCACCTCCAAAAAGAGACCATTAGTGATTGTGTGTGTGTGTGTGTGTGTGTGTTACGAGAAATACCATCTCACTATGTAATTCAGGCTGGTCTAGCCCAAGCTGGCCTTGAACTCATGGCAGTCCTCCTGCCTCTACTTCTTGAATGCTGGGATTACAATCATGCGCCACCACACCAGACTTGACAACTGTACTCTTTAAGCATTAATTGGTTTAACTTTCCATATCTACTACGAGATAATTTGCTCTTGGTAGATAGAAACCTGGGACAGAATGCCTCACCTAGTCAGTGGTTAAGCAGGGTTTCAGTTCTAGGAAATAGGGTTCCAGAGTCCATGTTTTACCTATTCTATCATGTGATAACAATGTAGGACTCAATGGAATAGGAAAATTTTAAGCAAAAATAAGCTTACTGATTTAAAAAAAAAAATGGAAAACTTCGGAAAGAGACCCAGGTTGAGAAAATGATAAGTAATGAGAATAGCTTGTGCTATCTTTTATTTCTTGCTGTCTTAGATTTTCTTTTCTTTTCTTTTTGAGACAGGGTCTGGCTATGCAGTTGAGGCTGGCCTTGAGCTCACTTTTGTAGCCCAGGCTGGTCTCGAACTCGCACCAATCCTCCTGCCTCAGCCTCCCGAGTGCTGGGATTACAGGCGTGAGCCACCACGCCCGACTTGTTTTAGATTTTCTATTCTATATAATTTTTGATTTGTTCTACTCTGATGCTTTCACTTGTTACCTACCAATTATCAGCTTTGCCCTGCAGTTTTAGTCCCAATTATAAACAGCTGGTAGGGTTCAATGAATCTTGATATTCATCTTGATCTCATGTAGACTCTTCTACCACAGTGTTTTTATAGCCAGATTTATAATCCCCGCTTGTAGTGTTCTGTAGTATGTTGAATGCCATTGTCAAAGATAGCCAGTCACTCAAACCTAGTATCTTGGGGTTGTCTTAGTCCTTCCTTTCTTGTTCCCCCCTTCAATTGCCAAGATCTTCAGTTCTTTATTTGAAACATCTCTCAGGTGTTTTGTTTTGTTTTGTTTTTCTTCACTTGTATCATCGTTGTTTGTATTCGGGCCCACATCATTTCTGTCTTGATTTGTTAGAAGACAGCTCCTGTAATGGTTAGGGTCTCACTACATAGCTCAGACTCAGAGTGATCCTCCTGTGTTTTCAGCCTCTCCAGAGCTGGGTTTATAGGCATGTGCCCCCATGCCTGGTCTTGGTGGCTGGCTCAGTGCACCCAGGGGCAGGACCAGTGTGGCATGTGATGCTGGGAGGGTCAAATCCTAGTCCCTCTGCTTGTCTAAGCCTAAGCAGGTACTTAGTCTGCTGAGCTATCTTGTTGGCCCAGGTACGTACTACTTTAACTAACTGCAAAGGTTTCCTTGCCTCCAGAGCTCTCCGAGCCATCTTTTATTTTTCACTTACTAAATTTGACATAGTGTAAGAAGTGTGGGAATTATAGATATCAAGTGACAGGGGCTGGGGAGATAGCTCAGTAGAATAAGCATTTGCCTGGCAAGTGCAAGGGCCTGAGTTCAATCCCTGGTTCAAAAAAACAAAAACAAAAACAAAAAAAACACACAGATATCAAGTGACAGACAATAGCCTATAGTAGTTATTTTGAGTGTTTTAAATGGGTGTTAATAAGAATGGGAAATTTAAGGAATCTTACCATAAAGAAGGTAATAAAGCATCAAGAAACCAGACAGAAACCAGTAAAAAATCAAAGAGCTTTGAATAATTTAGTTACTATTTTGGAGAGTAGAGATTGAGGATTTAGCCTACACATAAGGCAAGTGCTCTACCACTGAGCGTATTCCCAGCAGATTTACTTACCCCTCCAAACTTTAGTGAAGCCACAAGAAACAGACTAGCAAAACAGTGATAAAAGCAAAACCACTAAAGTCAGTACCTAGATAACTTGTCCAGTTCTTTTTCATAATTTAAGAAGAATGAACCACAACTGAGGATTTAGCTCAGTAGTAGTTTGTTTTTATACTGTCATGGGAGAACTGTGGAAACCATATAAACAGAAAGTGATGTTAAGGGCCAAGGAGATAGCTTGGTGGAATAAGTGCTTATCTGGCAAGCACAAGGTCCTGAGTTTGATTCCTGGTTCCACAAAAAAAAAAAAAAAAAAAAAAAAGTTGACCTTAAATGAGAACATTCCTACTAACGTTTGAGAAACTGTCGTGAGTGGTACTTAGATTTAATTATTATAACCTAGGCCAGTGGTGGTGAATCTATGGAACCCATGCCACAGCAGGCTGTTTATATTATTGAAAGCTCTAAAAGGTTCACCATTACTGACCTAGGCAATCGGTGAGAAAGAGCTGAACAATGGCAGTGATTATAAGAATGGAGAATTTTGAGGAATTCCTCTGAGGAAAAAGCTTACAGAATTTGGTGACCAAGACCGTATTATACCTGATAAGTTCTTTACTTTCTTTCAGTTGTAAGAACAGTGCAACAGCTGGGCGTGGTGGCGCATGCCTGTAATCCTAGCACTTGGGAGGCTGAGGCAGGTGGATCAGTGTGAGTTTGAGACCAGCCTGGGCAACAGAAGTGAGTTCTAGGCCAGCTTGAACTGCATAGCAACACCCTGTCTCAAAAAGACAAACAAACGAACAACAAAAAAAAAAACAGTGCAATAAATTAGAATTATATGAGTGATTTTTTTGTGACTGTTAATAATTATTGACATCTACACTTAGGGATTCTGAATTCAGATATATTCATGTTTATCCTGCTTTATTTGCAAATGATGTTAAGTTTCTTGCTGCATGAGTAATTACATAAAAGAAAACAGTTGAAGAAACATAAGGACATAAGGTACACAGAAATATGATTAATATGTAACATGGCTTACATTTAAGTTCTCTATACTTGATAAAAAGTTGGCTTTAAGTTTTTTTGTTTTATTTTTTTTAAGAATTTTTTATTTTATTTATTTATTTTTTTCTTGTTTCAGAACCTTTGTTTGTTTATTCACTCATTTTTATGGCCAGCTCAGCCCGCCCCGAGGGCAGGGCTGGCGCAGCATGTGGTGCTGGGGATGAACCGCGGTCCCTGAAGCCGCCCAAGCTTTCCCAAGCAGGCGCTTTAGACCACTGAGCCATCCCACCGGGCCCTAAGTTTTTTTGTTTTAAACATATACTTTTATATAACTAAATACAATAGTATATAAATCATAAATATGCAGCTCAACAGATATTTGTGGCCTACAGTTGTGATACTCAGCATAAAGAAGGGAATCTGAACAGTTAAAAATATCCTTAAGACCACCCAGCAAGAAAAATAAAAAATCTTTAATTACAATGCATGGAACGCAGAACTAGATTGGTGAGATGAGCTTTAGGAGGCTTAGATTCAGTAGCCTCCAACATCACAAGCTTCAGCTTGCCTGGCAAGCACAATGTCCTGAGTTTAATCCCTGATACCAAAAAAAAAAAAAAAAAAAGATGTGGTGGGCACAGTGGTGCACACTTGTAATCCCAACTACTCAGGAAGCTGGACAGGACTCCCATGTTCAAGGCCAGACTGGGTAACTTAACAAGACTCTATATAAGAAGTTTTTTTAAAGGGCTGAAGAGTGTGTCTCAATAATAGAGTACCTGCCTAGCATACATGAGATTCTGACATGTACAAATTATTCTCATCCCTAGTATCACAAAAGCAAAACTAGCTTAGTCTCATATGTAGATCTCTAGCATCATGCAGTTTGGGCATGAGTTACAGCATAATCATTTTTTTAAAAATTTTTTTCTTATTTATTTTTTCTTGTTTCAGAACTTTTGTTTGTTTATTTATTTATTTTTATGGCCGGCTCAGCCTGTTCTGAGGGCACGGCTGGCGCAGCATGTGGTGCCGGGGATTGAACCGCGGTCCCTGAAGCCACCTAAGCTTTCCTAAGCAGGCGCTTTAGACCACTGAGCCATCTTGCCGAGCCCCAGCATAATCATTTTATATTAGCCATATTTATAATGTTGGGGATTAAAGACAAAATCTTGAACATACTAAATATGTACTGAGCCACTGAACTACAACCCAGTCCTATATTATTTATTTTTAAGATTTTTAATTTTGAAATATTTATAATTTGATTTTATATGATCACAATTTTTTTTGTATGTTTAGGAGAGGGTCTACAGGGTGTTGAGGGTCTCACTACTAGATTGGGCTGATCCTAATGCTTTTTGACACCTGTAGGGTCTCACAATGTACATTGGACTAATAATGATCTTCCTGTGTTAAGTATAGGACACCCAGTCTCAGGGCATCTCAGGGCACCCCAACAGGCCAGGAATCAAACCCTGGCCACTGTGTCTGCCTAAGCAGTCACTCTAATCCACTGAGCTATTTGGCGGGCCCTAAATATTCTAATGTTGAAGGACATGCATACCATAGCTCAATAATTCTGTATTAAACATTAAGAATTTATTATATGGCTGGGTTTTGTTTAAGGAACTATGTAGAGTGAACCAAACAATTCATTCTTGCCCTCAAATAACTAACAGTCCACTGGACAGGAAACAAGGGATAAATTGTAGCCTAGAAATAGTTTATCAAAAGGAGACAATAGAGTAGATTGACACATATTAGGAAAACCTTCCTAACGTATACAAATTATTCTCATATTCTTGGACTTCAGCAAAGGAAATACTCTCCTCAGGTACTTGTTTGGCTGCTCTTGTTGGTAAGTTTTTTGACAACTGATAAAATAGAAAGCAAATGAAACCATGTTTTAGCTCATCTTTAGTATAACAAAGAACAACTGTCCCTCACCATATTTGTATAAAGCATTATAAATACTGTCATCCTGTAGGTGAAAACAATGTTTATGTATAATTGCAACTAGAAAAATATCCTGAGCATATCGTAGTAAGCTATAATGCATTTAAAACCAACAGAACTTTCTTTTTCTTTTTCTTTTTCTTTTTTTTTGACAGTCTTGATATGTAGTTCAGATTGGACTTGAACTCATGGTATATCTTATAGTAGCCTCAAACTTGCAGCCATCTTCCTGCTTTAGCTTTCTGAGCTTGGATTATAGGTCTGCTGGCACATGCCTAACAACAGAGAACTCTTTTTTTTTTTTTTTTTTTTTTTTTTTTTTTTTTTTTTTTTTTTTTTTTTTTTTTTTTTTTTTTTTTTTTTTTTTTTGTGGGACCAGGGTTCGAACTCACGACCTTGCACTTGCCCAGCAGGCACTTGTGCCTCGGAGCTATCTCCCCAGCCCCACAACAGAGAACTCTTAATAAAAGATTCTCATTTTTTTTTTTTCCAGTATTTTCTTTTTTGTTACTGGGAATCAAACTCAAGGCCTTGTGCTTACTAGGCAAAAAAAATCTCATTTATGTTTGGCCAGTTGAAAATATTAAACTTGTGATTATAAATTGGAATGTTTATTGTTCTAGTTCTAGAACAAATAATTGGTACAATTTTAATATTGACTAATGATAGTATAGTTTCATTCCTTTAAATTACTGATATTCTAGAGTTTTCCTTTATATTTTATACTCTTTGACACTATGTTTTCATTTCTACATATTTCTACATATTTCTTTAGTGCACTTTTAAATATTCTCCATATATTCAGAATGTCATGAAGGAGAAGTGTGTACTTTGTGTTTATTGTTTTGTTTTTCTTTGTGTTTATTGTTGTTGATAGATCTATGCCATAATAGTTCTCATCATTGACACTCAGAATTTCCTAGCTGAGGATACTGTCACATTCATTTTTTTTTTTTTTAACTCTTTGTTCTTTTTTTTTTTTGGTGGAACCAGGGATTGAACTCAGGCCCTTGCACTTGCCAAGCAAGTGCTAATTCTACTGAGCTATCTCCCCAACCCCTCTTTTTTCTTATAAACAACTTTTTACAAAATTTTTCTTGCTTCCTACTCCCATTATCATTCCTTCAGCCCTGTGACCTCAGACCTGTAAACGTTTGCAGTGATTGTGCTGGTCTGACCAATTCTGCTTTCTTTTTTTTTTTGTTTTTGTGGGACCAGGGTTCAAACTCACGACCTTGCACTTGCCCAGCAGGCACTTGTGCCTCGGAGCTATCTCCCCAGCCCCAAATTCTGCTTTCTTACTACTGTCAAACTAATCCTATAGGTTCAACAAATGCAAACCAAATACCTCTGTGTTTTGTACAAGTCAGGGGATGGCAGCACTTAGTAGTTTGTATAGAAGAGTTTGGTCAGTAATGGAACATCAGCATGACTGCATAAGTAGAAATTCTTTTTTTTCAGTACCAGAGATCGAAGTCAAGACCTTGTGCCTGTGCTGCTGAGCTATTTCCCCAATACTGCATAAGTAGAATTTGATGCAAAAAGGAAAAAAAATTCAGTAAAGGATGTGGGTTCCTAGCATTATCCCCAGTAAACAGGATGGAGATACTCAGTATGCCATGTTCATTTGCTCTAATGTTATGAAACAGTCTGGAGAGAAAGAAGCATTAAGAGGTCGGTAAGATGGCTCAGCAGTCTAAAGCGCCTGCTTAGGAAAGAAGTATTAAATGTTTTGAGTAATGTAATAGAGGTAAATACTCTGTGTGGGCTTTACAGAACTCTTCTACTCTAGGGGTTCAGCAAGGGCCTCTTGAGAGGAAATAAAAGAGTCAGAATTGGCTACCAGGTAGTGTTCTAAGGAAACAAGTGTGATAAAGCCTTGTTTCAATAGAATGACATTATGTAATAGGCATTGAAGCATAAACAACGCCTAGATTCTTTCTTCCAGAGCTGATACTCTGGGAGCCTCTGTAAGGCAGTGTTACAGAAGTTAAGATTTTAAAACATGAGCTTCAGGTTCCAGGAGAAGGTGTTTATCTCATCTGACTCAGAACTAAGGGAGGAATGCACAGAATTCAAGGTGAATTTATTAATGCACTGAATTGGTGAACTATTTTCTGAGAGGAGACATATATACTGCTCTCATAAAAGACTGGTATGTAAGAAGAGAATGCCAAGCCAGACATGGTGTTGTATACCTATAGTCACAGAACTTGGGAGCCTAAGGCAGGAAGATTTTCAGCTTCAAGGAGGATTGTGAACTTGAGCTACATAATAAAACTCTGTTTCAGAATAACAAAACAAAAAAAACAATACCAAGTTACTACCTTTCTAATTGAATTAGTAGTTTCACATGGTTAATTAATCTTTTGCCTTTAAACAGACATAGGGGAAACCAAGTCTAGAGAAAACCTGGAGACTGGAATATGAACATGAAGTCTGTATATGCATCAGTTTTGTTTGTTTCATAGTGCTGAAGACTGAGCCCAGTGCCTCAGGCATGCTAGACAAGTACTTTACCACTGAAGCCTCCAACTCTATGTAGAATTTTGGTAAAAGTATGTTCTCCATAGTTAAGCAGGTTATGACACTTAAATATTATTACTAGGGCTTAAGTTTATACTCAAGAGGTTAGTTTTTATCCAGGAATCAATAGGATATAAGTACATCTGTGTTTGAAAGAAGATACGGTAGAGTGAATTGTTAGTAGGAATAGAAGCTAGAACCCAAGGTTAACTTTTTTTTTTTTTTTTTTTTTGTGGGACTGGGGTTCAAACTCACAACCTTGCACTTGCCAGACAGGTACTAATGCCATGGAGCTATCTCCCCAGCCCTCCAAGGTTAACATTTATGAGTCAGTTCTAATAATGACAGATACATAGAGATTAAAAAGAAAAGAACATAGGGGCTGGGGAGATAGCTCCGAGGCACAAGTGCCTGCTGGGCAAGTGCAAGGTCGTGAGTTTGAACCCTGGTCCCACAAAAAAAAAAAAAAAAGAAAAGAAAAGAACATAATCTGGTAAAGATTGATTTCATCTACCTTCTACTCAATTCCACCATGTGGCTCATCTGATTTTTCTGTATCAAGTTTTGATTGTTTTTCGATATGTGCATTATTGAGGATTGAATAAATGATCTTTACACTAACCTATTTCCCTAGTGTTTTTTTTTTTGTTTTTT
>PVJA010005183.1:0-16407 GCA_004027025.1 Myocastor coypus | reverse complement strand
TAGGATCTTATTAAATTGCTAAATCTCATTAAATTACCCAGGATTAGTTAAAGCTTCTAATCCTCCTGCTGTTCTCCACTGTGTTGGGATGATAAGTGTGTACCGCTATCAGTGAATTCTGCTATTTTCTGTGTCAAAAATTCTTCCTTTAAGCTGGGCGTGGTGGCACACGCCTGTAATCCCAACACTTGGGAGGCTGAGGCAGGAGGATTGGTGCTAGTTCGAGGCCAGCCTGGGCTACAAAAGTGAGCCCAAGGCCAGCCTGAACTGCATAGTGAGACTCTGTCTTAAAAAGACCAAAAAAAAAAAAAAAAAAAAAAAAAAAAACAGAGAGAGAGAGAATTTAGAGAATCTGGGCATGATGGCATGCTCCTGTAATCCCAGTGCTGGGGAGGCTGAAAGTAGGAGCATCACTGTGAATTCGAACTGCATAGTGAGACCCTATACACATAAAAAAAAAAAAGAGGTTAAATTTGTCTACAATGTACAGGATAAAGAATTGTGCCTTTTACATTGACTTAATTGTCTCTTTCAGTTTGTGGCTTTTATTTAATGGCATAAAGAAATAGATAAGTATATTCCAATCAGTTTAAACAGGTGAGGGTTTCTCCAGAATGAACATGGCAAGCTATGTGGATGCAGCTATTTAACTACAAAGAAAAGGAAAAAAGTGTTTTGTTTTAGAAGGAGCAGGTTCAGTTTCATGGAGAACAAAGTAAATACTTCATCTTTGCTTGTGTTAGGATGTTTTAGTTTTTGTTGTTTATTTGTTTGTTTGTTTGAAACTACATAGAATTTTGTGGGTGACTAACTTAAAAAGTGTTTTTGTATTCAGTGTCTTAAAAAGTTAAGTGAATGTCCAGCTGCTTGCACTTACACATGTCCACTCCTTAGGTGCAATAGACATTTGATGTTGGTAAGGAGTAATTTTTAACAGCCTTTGAAAGCCTTTGTGGTGACTTCTTCTTTCAGAAACAATTTCATTCAGATACATACAAAACAAGTTGGACAACAAATTTGATTTTGGAAGGTAAATCCAGATTTTCTTAATTGTTCAAATTTCCTTAAATTCAACCTTTTTACATTTCTGTTCTTTAGGTCTGCCAAAATGTCTGAAAGATCAGATCTCCTTCACTTCAAGTTTGAAAATTATGGAGATTCAATGTTACAAAAAATGAACAAATTAAGAGAAGAGAATAAATTTTGTGATGTTACAGTTCTCATAGATGATATTGAGGTACAGGGACATAAAATTGTTTTTGCTGCAGGTTCCCCCTTCTTAAGAGACCAGTTTTTACTGAATGATTCCAGAGAGGTGAAAATCTCCATATTACAGAGTTCTGAAGTGGGGAGACAATTGCTCTTATCCTGTTATAGTGGTGTGCTGGAATTCCCTGAAATGGAACTGGTTAATTACTTGACTGCTGCAAGTTTTCTTCAGATGAGCCACATTGTAGAACGATGCACGCAGGCCCTGTGGAAATTTATAAAGCCAAAACAGCCAATGGATAGTAAAGAGGGATGTGAACCACAGAGTGCTTCTCCCCAGTCAAAAGAACAGCAGGGAGATGCCAGAGGCTCCCCAAAGCAGGACTCACCTTGTATTCATCCATCTGAAGACAGTATGGATATGGAGGACAGTGATATTCAGATTGTTAAGGTAGAATCTATTGGGGATGTATCAGAGGTTAGAAGTAAAAAAGATCAGAACCAATTTATTTCTTCTGAACCCACTGCTTTACATTCATCAGAACCCCAGCACTCCCTGATAAATTCAACTGTGGAAAACAGAGTAAGTGAAATAGAGCAAACCCACCTCCACAATTATGCTCTCTCTTATACAGGGAGTGATAACATCATCATGACCTCAAAAGATGTCTTTGGGCCTAATATTCGAGGTGTAGACAAAGGCCTACAGTGGCATCACCAGTGCCCAAAGTGTACCAGGGTGTTCCGTCACCTGGAGAACTACGCCAACCATTTAAAAATGCACAAACTTTTTATGTGTCTACTCTGCGGCAAGACATTTACTCAGAAAGGCAACCTTCATCGACACATGCGTGTGCATGCCGGAATTAAACCTTTCCAGTGTAAAATCTGTGGAAAAACCTTTTCTCAGAAGTGTTCCTTACAGGATCATCTTAATCTTCACAGTGGAGATAAGCCCCATAAGTGTAACTATTGTGACATGGTGTTTGCACATAAGCCAGTTTTGAGGAAACACCTTAAACAGCTGCATGGCAAAAACAGCTTTGATAATGCCAATGAGAGAAATGTACAAGATCTCACAGTGGATTATGATTCTTTTGCATGCACAACAGTTACAGACTCTAAAGGGTGTCAGCCACAGCCTGATGGAACACAGGTCCTGGATGCAGGTAAACTGGCCCAAGCTGTCCTCAACTTAAGGAGTGATAGTACTTGTGTGAATTGAGTAGAGGCTTAATCACTAGAACTGTCAGAGTGGCAATATTTGAGTGGTTTTTTTTTAGGATTGATATTGCTAGTTTTCTCCAAAACCTCCAATGTAGGTGGTAGGGGGTGAGTTAAAGCACTAATAGACCAAGCAATTTACCACTTGGTGTGGTTTTGCTGTCCTTTTGCCCTCTCCTATAAATAACTCTGTTTAGAGTTGTTTATCTTGTGATACCTATTTTCTTTCCCAAGGAATAATTTCATTTGTCTACCTAATGTTGACCTATGTCTTAGACTGACACTGTTTTAGACATTCACTAGGCACATTCTAAAAGTACCAAAAGGTTAATAACATTACCTACTCTCCACTAACAGATGCTGTGCTAAAAGAAGTGAAAAATAATTTTCTTTGGCAAAAAATAGGCTACGATAAAAGATGATACTGCTGTTGACCTAAATATGTGATAAAACCCTCTGGTTGCCTACTGATAATTCATTCATGTCTGATAAATGAACGAATCTGCTTCCTATCCTTTGTACTTGTCTTGGATCTGGCTCCAAAGAACTATTTTGGTTTATTCTATATCCTTTTCAACACTATCATAGCCTAACTTCATCTCTCTAAATTGTTCATATAGACAGGAGTACAGTCTTTTCAGAAACATCCTCAGACAAATAGAGATCACCATGGGAGGCATAATTAAAGATAAAAGAACAATTACAAAACAACACATGTGTGAGGCTTTCCAGGTAGCACGTCTCAGTTGGAGGCCAGGTGCTTAAGGTCATACTGATGCTTTTGAAATCAGGATTACTTCTGGCACACTTTTTTGTGCTAAAGAATAATGATCTCTTGAAAAGTGCTGTTTAAGGGGCTGGGGAGATAGCTCCGTGGCACAAGTGCCTGACTGGCAAGTGCAAGGTCATGAGTTTGAACCCTGTCCTGCAAAAAAAAAAAGTCCTGTTTGAGAATTTCTGAACTTTGTATCAGAGTTTATTAACCATCAGAAAGGTGACTTTAGCCATCAAAAATTTAACCATTATAAATGTACCTTAGTTTCTAAAATAGATGAGAAAGGTTAAATGGGACATTTAAGAGCAACCGGAAGTGTTTCTTTTGTTTTGTTTTGTTTTTTGTATTCAAATATTTTCTTTAAAAACATACTGCCCCACTTTGCTACCTTAGACTGATAAATAGTACAAAGTTGGCCTTCCAGTATGAAAGAACAAAATTATATCCTTAAGCACATTTCACACCTAAATTTTTTGAATATTACTTGGTCCTAACCCATGAGTTAGATTTAGGCAGTAGGAGTGTTAGAGTATAGTACTTAGAGAATGTTTAAAAAAATAAAATAAAAAAACATTTACTCCTCCTCCACCTCCTCCTCCTCAAATTAAGCTGGGACACCCAAAGCCCAAAGAAGTGGCCTAGCCAACATTGGCTAAAGTAGATGAGTGACTAACCGTAAACTAATGTCTAAGGTTGGAGGTGAGAAATAGAATATGGCAAGGGATATAGCTCAGTGACACAAGTGTCTGCCTGGCAAATACAAGGTTCTGAGTTCAAGCCCCAGTACCCTCCCTCCCTCTAAAAAAGTACATGTTGAAGAAGAGTGCATTAGTACACACACTTCCAGCTTTAAGTTTCATTTTTGTGTTTTCCTATTCGCTTGTCTGGCAAGCACAACTGGGTCAATTCCCAGTTCTGAAAAAAAAAATTTTTTTTTCCTCAGACTTTTGTGTATTCCTGCTGACTTTCTGAGATGATTTGGATCTTTCCAGCAAAACATCACAAAGGGATGTTAGGTGTTTTTTGTTTTTGTTTTATTTATTTTATTTTTACTGAATCCAGGGCCTCATATATGCTACGCATATATTCTACTTCCTTATATCCCTACCCCCTGTCAGTGATTTTTAAAGATGAGCATTACATTCTTCTCAAGCATGTTCAGTTTTTGAATATGAGGGAGGGAAAAGGCAAGTAAGAATAATGTGAAAAGGATCAAAATATGAAACACATTTTGTCTGGAAAGCTGTTCATTTCTATCAAGGTTTTTGCCGCTTCAGCTAGGAGAACACAGGAACAAAGAGTCCACAAGTCAGGTTTTGTTTATATAGTCTGAGGAGATTGTAATTTGATGTGTTTCCAGGTGAGTGTAATATAAAGTATAGTTTCTCTTCCATTCAAATATTTAATAAGATAGAGTTTAGTGATAAGACCTGTAGGTACCTTATGCCAACATCAATTATTATATTGTCAAGTAATGCTTCCTAGCATTATGATTTCTATATGATCCAGCCAAAGAATACCAATCCTATGCAACAGTGAGTCTACTAAGCCAACCGATATTTTTTGTATTTTCTCTGAACATGTCTTTGCAGAAAAATGTCGGTACTTTCTTTACTCACATTCATGTTCTGTTATTCATTTGAAGATTGAAGCACATGGTTTCAAATAAAATTGATCTCTTTGGTTGGAAACTATTTCTAGGTTTATTTCGATCACTCAAGAACTCTTTTGTTTTTGAGACAGGGTCTCTCTGTGTAGTTCAGGTTGGCCTTTATCTCATCCTGTAGCCCAGGCTGGGCCCAGATTCATAGCAGTCCTTCTGCCATAGCCTCTAAAAAGCTCTGATTACAGGTGTGCCCCACCACAGCTGGCTGAAACTTTTTTTTTTTAGTACTATAAATTCAGTAGGGGCCTGGAGAGATAGCTCAGAGAATTAAGACCCGACCTGGCAAGTACAAGGGCCTGAGTTCAATCCCCGGCCCCACATGCCTGGCTTGCCATCTTGGCCCCAGATGCAATAATAAATAACTTTAAAAATTGAGCATAGGGTCTGTGCACGCTAAACATGTACTCTACCACTGAACTCAAGAAACATTTACTAAGCACTTCTGTTGCTAGGAACTGTGCTAAATACTGGTGATTTGGAGGCAAGATGGATATGGTCCCTGTCCTTGGGAACTTATAGTCTCATATAGTTCTTAAGAGTCAAGGTCTCAATCAGATTTTATAGTCGGTGTAATAAAACTTGCTCTTTTTTAAATCAAATTGCACTCAGCATTTTTTAATTTTCTACCAAATGTATAGTTCTCATTTTTGTAATTACTAAAGTAATTTGTAGGCTCCTTCATTTCTCACTTGGAGGAAGTGTCCAGTTTCTACAAGATATTTTCCAATTTCAGTGGGACTTGCCTTTTTCTTTCACTTCTACATGCCTTTTTTAGATTGTACTGTAAAGAGGTCAGGATACTGGTATCAAGTACATTTTATAGGAGAATATCGTTTTCAAACCTAGAAGGAAGAGTTTTAAAACTTTATAGTCATTTTTTTTGTTTGTGTTTTATGGATCCTAGACAGTTGAAAAGAGGACTTTTTTTAAAGCATTGTTTAATTTTTAAAAACTTACCTTGTCAGTTATTTATTATTTAACTTTACAGACAAACTCCAGCCTGAAATGGCTCTGAGGTAAATCAGATGTGGTTTTAGTATGTTGTCGTTTCTTTACTGGGAGATCTATAAATGGACACTGGTCACTGCTACTAAAATATTAAACAACTCAAAACATTTTATTTCAGCTCATGAATAGCTGTTCTAAATCTGTTGTATGTTAGACATACTATGAACTACCTCTTCACTTATTATGAGGACATTTCCTTAATAAAAGTGTGACAAAACTCTGGCGTCAGTAGTTTACTTTGTTACTCTCCCTCTTTTTCAGTTTCGATTTGAATTCAAGATTTATTTCTATTCTTTAAAGTACATTTTAGAGCCAGGCGTGGTGGTGCATGCCTGTAATCCTAGCACTTGGGAGGCTGAGACAGAAGGATCTGTGCGTGTTCGAGACCAGCTTGGGCTACAAAAGTAAGATCAAGGCCCAGCCTGAACTGCATAGCGAGACCTTGTCTCAAAAAGACAAAAAAAAAAAAAAAGTACATTTTAATTAAGCCTGCTGACTTTGCCTTCAGAAAGAAGCATGGACTAACAAGAAATTAGTTACTGCTAAAGTCAGTTATTTCCATGAGAATCTGTTGAGGAGACAAAAGTAGTAGCTTGTAGGAACTCTATTACACACTTAATCCCTACTAGCACTAGACTTCTCTGCAAAGCAGACCCAGTAAGCATGTCTCAGCCTCAATAGGACAGAATTTCAACGTAGATTAAGTAAAGTGTTGAAAGCAAACACAGGTATTAAAATCCGTTACTTTAAGGGTATATGAAGATGGCTTGTGGGACAATGTGATTCATGAAGAGCTTTGAATAAATGAGTACATGTACGTGCAAGGTCTTGAATCCTGTCCTGGCACCTAAGGGGTGGGGAAGAGGACAAATCCTTTGTAGAGAGGGGATTCTCAGTGGTAGGTGATCGCAGCATGCTCTGGATTTGACAGTGGACCCACAGACCACTAGAGTAGTAATAAAGTCCAGAGCCCTATTGTAGTTTCTCTTGCCATTTTTCAGTGTGGTTCCCCCCAGTGAAATCCTGCCCCAAATCACTTGTGAGAAGCCTCCGGAGTTCGGACTTTGGAACCCTATATACGCTGCATAACCAACTTCACGATCCGTTTTCAATTTGGATGTTGGGAGAGGGAATGGCTTGCCTGCCAAAACTAGGACCGAATAGCCAGGACTTGCCATATTCGGACGCCTTTCTGTTATTTCAGGAACGCAGGAAATGAGGAAGAAAGAGCGTCCTAGGATGTCCTTCCGGGGCGCTCCGGTGGCCTCAGTACAAAATAAAACTGGTTGATACCGGATGTGTTTCCTGCAGGCTAAATCCATCTTCCGGCCCGGGCCCTGCTGCCTCGAAAGCCTCAGCCCTAATTTTGTGAGTTGGTAAGTGAATCCTCAGGACAGCCGTCAGGTAGCAAAGCCTGGTGAGGAAAAGGAGGAGGCAGTCAGCCCGGCGCGGCCTCTGCGTGGCTGGTCTGATGCCGCAGCGCCTTGTCTCACGCTGCTCTGGGTCGGGAAGAACTGTGTGTCGAACTGTAGAGATTTTTCCAGGCCACCTGGGATCTGGTTTTAGTTCAACAGATGTTCCCGGCGCTCCTCTTGCTAATGCGTGGGCCCGTGTGCTAAGTGGAGAAACACAGATGAGTCAGCCACCCTCTCCCGCGCCCTGGGAGCTACAGTGGGGGGAGGAGTCGTATTAGTCTTACTGGTTTGGGCTTAAAGGAGCCAAATCAGTCCCTGGGAAGAAGGTGAAGGCCAAATAGAGTGCGAGGTTATTGTGCGGATGTTTTTGTTAGGATAAGGATGAAAAACTTAATATTTAAGGTTGGAGTGTGAGAAATAGAATAAGGCAAGGGATATAGCTCAGTGGCACAAGTGCCTGCCTGGCAAGCTCAAGGTCCTAAGTTTGATTCCTGGTACCAAAAAAGAAAAAGAATGGAGGGAGATAAAGCTATAAAAATGAGTTCATACCAAACTATAAAAGAAGTTAACGTTCATTTTAAGAATGAAAAGGTAGAGGCAAGCCACTGGGGACATAAAGCAGAGAAGAGAAGGGGAGACAAACCCCGCAAAAATAGTTCTGTTGAAATTAAGGAAAATAGTTGGGAATGATAGTTCAAGATACCTGTTGACATTGCGACAGCCCATTTGAAGAAGACTGAGGATCTGTAATAGTAGTAGGGAGTAAGTAGGATGTTAGGATGCTACATTAAGGTTTCTAATCCTAGCATTTGGGAGGCTGAGGCAGGAGGATCAGTGTGGGTTTGAGACCAGGCTGGGCTACAAAAGTGAGCTCAAGACCAGCTTGAACTGCATAGCGAGACCCTGTCTCAAGAACACACACAAAAAAGGATTCTAACCTTGGGATACTATGTTAAGTACTTTGGTGATTACTCTTTATTGTTGGATGTTCAAGTTTATGTATTCTTGACTAAAAGGCACATAAAATTTAGCCATGAAGTCAAGCACAGAAACTATTACCAACAATTAAAGGCAGTCAATGATGTAACAAAAATACAAAAAATGTATATGAGCATCTAGAGAAATGCATCATGATTTCTTGGGCTCTGGCATGGTGGTTTAGGACTTTACTCTTATTACCCATAGTATCATTTATGTCTTTTTCCCAATTCAGGTTAGGGTGGGAGAGTTGTTTATTGTCACAACATGGGAAAACATCCAAAAACAATGTTTGTGTTTTGTTTAACTAGATCGTGACAATGGCTGCTGAGTCTGAAGTTCTGCACTTCCAGTTTGAACAGCAAGGAGATGCAGTCTTGCAGAAAATGAATCTGTTGAGACAGCAAAATTTATTTTGCGATGTATCAATTTATATTAATGACACGGAGTTCCAGGGGCACAAGGTGATTTTGGCTGCTTGCTCTACTTTCATGAGAGATCAGTTTTTACTGACACAGTCAAAACATGTCAGAATCACCATCCTTCAGAGTGCCGAAGTTGGAAGAAAATTATTGCTCTCTTGTTATACTGGAGCACTAGAAGTTAAAAGGAAAGAGCTTTTGAAATATTTGACTGCTGCCAGTTACCTTCAGATGGTTCACATTGTAGAAAAGTGCACAGAAGCTTTGTCAAAGTATCTGGAAATTGATCTTGCTATGAAAAATAACAGCGAACACACTGACCTGTGCCAGTCTTCTGATCCATATCATAAAAGTGAAGAAGAAAGTTCTGAGAAAGACTGTGAAATAATTGAAATTTCAGAAGATAGTCCAGTAAACATAGATTTCCATGTGAAGGAAGAAGAAAGTGCGTTGCAGTCCACAGTGGAGAGCATGACATCAGAAAGAAAGGAAATGAAGTCACCAGAGCTCTCTACAGAAGATATTGGTTTTAAAGACAATGAAATTTGTATCCTCCATGTAGAGTCTATTAGTACAGCCGGTGTAGAAAATGGGGAGTTTTCACAGCCTTGTACATCATCAAAAGCAAGCATGTATCTCTCTGAAACGCAGCATTCACTGATCAATTCTACAGTGGAAAGCAGAGTGGCAGAAGTTCATGAACATCAAGGCCAGGGCTTATTTTGTGAGAATGTTGATGGAAGTCATGATGCAGTGAATGAGATTCAGAATGTAGAAGAGAATCCTGCACTGAGGCACCAGTGCCCCAGGTGTCCTCGAGGGTTTCTTCATGTTGAAAACTATCTACGCCACCTTAAGATGCATAAACTGTTCTTGTGCTTGCAGTGTGGGAAAACATTCACACAGAAGAAAAATCTTAACCGGCATATTCGAGGGCACATGGGCATACGGCCTTTTCAATGTACTGTGTGCTTAAAGACCTTCACTGCTAAAAGCACACTTCAGGACCACTTGAACATACATAGCGGGGATCGGCCATACAAATGTCACTGTTGTGATATGGATTTCAAGCACAAATCAGCCCTCAAAAAACATTTAACTTCTGTTCATGGGAGAAGCAGTGGTGAAAAACTATCTAGGCCTGATCTGAAAAGGCAAAATCTATTATAATCAGAATTGTGGACTTGCTATGTAAACTTTGTATCATTCTGTTAGGCAAATCTTCATATAGATAGACAGTATTTGTAATACTATGCCCACTCCCCTAATCTTTAGGTTTTGTTTTTATTTTATTTTTTTGTGGTACTGGGGATCAAACTCAGGACCTTGCCTTTGCCAAGCAGGAGTTTATACCACTGAACTTACCTCCCCAGCCCAGAATTTTTAGGTTTTATTTTTGATCTGCCAGAGCACACTATTTTTTGTAAACTAAAGTTGTAGGAGGCCTGATAAAGCTAATGGTATGAATTATATACTGTACAAATCCTAGAGGAATATATCCCTGGAGAAATAGTGTTCTTTTAAATATTCTCAATTCTAATTGACTGAGAACAGTATTGGCAAGATTCTGATGTGTATTCTCTAGGTAGTTGATTTAAGTATTAAATCTAACCATATAATAACTTTAATGAGTTAGGTTGACAAAAAATAAATTTTAAAATGCTGTTATCCATTACTGGTCACTTTAAGAACAAATAGGATTAACAAGTTTGTTTGTTTGTTTTTCTTTTAATATTTAGCCAGTATTCTTAGGTTCTGCACTAAGGTGCTTACAATTTACAACTAAAGTACTCATAACTTTAAACTGTAAAGAAGTAATTCAGATTTACTTTATGATAGCAGAATGATGTGTTAATGTTACTTCAAATACTTTCATTGCTATTTGTTGTCATATATATTTTTTTAATTTTTTATTTATTTTTTTTTTCTTGTTTCAGAACCTTTGTTTATTCACTCATTTTTATGGCCGGCTCAGCCCGCCCCGAGGGCAGGGCTGGCGCAGTATGTGGTGCCCGGGATCGAACTGCAGTCCCTGAAGCTGCCCAAGCTTTCCCAAGCAGGCGCTTTAGACCACTGAGCCATCCTGCCGGGCCCATGTTGTCATTATATACTTTAGAATAATTAGATCCACATTTTTTTTAACTTTTTGCCATTCTGATGCATTTTTTTAAGCTGTATGTATGTATGTATGTATTAGGTATGTTATGACTGGCTCAGCCTGCCTTGGGGGAGGCTGGTGCATCATGTGGTGTCAGGGATTGAACTGCAGTCCCTGTGGTTGCCTAAGCTTGCCTAAGCAGGCACTTTAGACTGCTGAGCTGTCTTGCTGGCCCCACATTTCTTTCTTTTTTTGTATTTTTTAGGGAAGGTTCTACACCGTGTTCAGGGTCTCACTATGTAGATCAGACTCATAGTGATTCTCCTGTTTTCAGCCTCCCAAAAGCTGGGATTATAGGTGCACACCACCACACCCAGTCTCAATCCCTGTCTCAGCGCTCCCTGGAGAAGAGCCAGCAACAGGACCAGGGATTGAGCCCCTGGCCCCTGCAGGCGCTTTAATTTGCTGAGCTATTTGGCTGGCCCCACATTTCTTGATCATATTTAATACAGTGGGATTAATAATTTTGTGGTCAGGCTAGGAGTGGTGGTGCCTGCCTGTAATCCCAGTACTTGGAAGGCTGAGGCAGGAGGATCAGTTCAAGTTCAAGACCAGTGTGGGCTATAAAAGTAAGCTCAAGGCCAGCCTGAACTGCCTAGCGAGACCCTGTCTCAAAAAAGCAAAAAAATAATAATAATTTTGTGGTCAGTAAAGTAATACCATTGGCATGAGGCTATGAAAAATTACTTTTTAAAAAATTCCAACTTTGGAGCTGGGGAGATGGCTCCGAGGCACAAGTGCCTGCTGGGCAAGTGCAAGGTCATGAGTTTGAACCCCAGTACCACAAAAAAATAAAATAAAATAAAAAATTCCAACTTTATCAAAGATACTTTTACTGTCTTTTCTGAAGTTCCCCTTTAGTTTCTCATTCATGTAGTGAAGTTGACCTTTTTTACTAAATACACCCATGAATTTTGACATGTGTATATATTTGTCATGACCACTGCAGTTGGAATGCAGAACAATCCCATTGCCCCTAAAAACCCCCTCATTCTGTTCCTTGTTACTTTCTTCTAGCTACAAATACTTCATTACTATAATTTTGCCTCTTCTGGAATGTCATATAAATAAAGCATATTTTCACCCAATATAACACCTTTAGAGTCACATATGTAGCAATAGCTCATTCTTTTTATTTTCACTTGCTCATATACTGTTTCTGATCAGCAGTTTAAATGTGGTTAGCTACTAGTAATAGCTGTTACTTATATTTCTTAATTTACACTAATTCAATTTATATTCACTATGTTAAATAAATCGTAGCCATTCCTAGAATTTTATTTGATATTTCTGTAAAGTGCCAAAAGGAAAGCCATAATTCTGATTATTTTAATGAGTAATATTTCTAATTGTCTTCCGGGTCCTAGCTTTGTGTGTGTATGTGTGTGGCAGGTTCAGCCTGTCCTGGAGGCAGGGCTGGCATGGCATGTGGTTCCAGGGATTTAACTGTGGTCCCTGTGCTTGCCTAAGCTTGCCTAAGCAGGTGCTTAGACCACTGAGCTATCTTGCTGGCTGTAAGACCTAACTTCTTGATATACTTGTCTACATATAATACAGATTTTTTGTTGTTACAACAATTATCAAAATATATTCCAGGGCAAGTCATTTCTGAAACACAGGAACTAATTTGAATCAATAAGTTTGACTGGATGCATCCCACTTCAAGCTAAAACTATATTCCTTCCCTACTTACCTCACCTTTATGTAGAAATTCTACTGTACTTAACTTCTTGTGCCCTTCTGTATTTTAAAACGTAATATACTTTGTATCATTTATAAGAATTTTGTGAAGAATCCAACATTGTTATAAACATTAAATACAATTTTGTGGAAAAGATATTCTCTATTGAAGTTTAAATCTGGGAGAGATTCTTTTTTTTTTTTAATTGTAGCTCATTTAATAAGAGAACTGACTTCATAAATCTAGGTTAGTTGGGCCGATGAGATGGCTCAGCGGTGTAAAGCACCTGCTTAGGCAACTGGACTGTGGTTTGATCCCTGGCACCACATGCTGTGCCAGCTCCATCACCAGGGCAGGCTAATCCAGCCATAATATATATATATATTTTTTTTTTGTGGGACCAGGGTTCGAACTCACGACCTTGCACTTGCCCAGCAGGCACTTGTGCCTCGGAGCTATCTCCCCAGCCCCCAGCCATAATATTTTTTTTTTAAATCTAGGTCAGTAATTACTGGTATTGGGCAGGTTCTTGAACATTATATGTATAATAACTTCAATCTCAATTTTTTTTTCTTTGTCTTTTTGAGACAGGCTGTCACTATGCAGTTCAGGATGACCTTAAGCTCATTTTTTATAGCCCAGGCTGGGGTCACCGCAAGATGAGGAACTCTATTGTGAGGTCATGGCATTAGAAAGGTTGAGAAGCACTGTTCTAAACTATTACCAAGGAAAAAAATATATATATATTTTATTATTATTATTATTATTATTTTTTTTTGTGGGACCAGGGTTCGAACTCACGACCTTGCACTTGCCCAGCAGGCACTTGTGCCTCGGAGCTATCTCCCCAGCCCCCAAAAAATATATATATATATATTTTTTTTTTCAAGAAAAATTTTTGTCTCTTAACAAGTAATTGTCCTGTCTCAGCCTCCCTGCAATTACAGACGTGTGCCACCATGCCAGGCTTCGCAATCATTTTTTAAGCTCCTTTCCAGGAGCAAAACTATTTTATATTTAATTTTTTCTTGAGGAAAAAAAGGGTGAGGGAAAAGAAGAGATCTGTGTCTTTGTGGATGGTACTACTTGCATACTCGTTAAGAGACAAAAATTTTTCTTGAATTTTTTTTTTTTTTTTTAACCTTGGTAATAGTTTAGAACAGTGTTTCTCAACCTTTCTAATGCTGTGACCTTACAATACAGTTCCTCATGTTGCGCTAACCCCAAACCAAAAAATAATTTTGGTGGCTACTTCAAAACTGCAATTTTGCTACAGTTATGATTCAGAATGGCGTTAGGTGACCCCTGTGTTTTGGTCATTCGACCCCCGCCGTGGTCGCGACCCACAGGTTGAGAACCGCTGGTTTAGAGCTTCATTTCTTTTCCCCGTCATAGTGGTGGCCATTTATAGTTGTGAAAACATTTCCCTTTCAGAGATAGTTTGTGATTAAGGTATTTTTCTTATTCTTGCTTCCTAGGATGAAAAAATAGTGGAGGGGCGGGCTAAGGATGGGAGTAAATGGAAAAAAAAAAAAAAAAACTTTAGGAATCGGTATTTATCTTCAGTGCTTGATAAAAATTTTAATTGGAACAATGTTTATGTGTGCCTTGTCAGATTGTTGTATGATTTGAGCACTTTTGAGATTTTTGTGTGCAAGGAGGGTGTTTTGTAAGTGATAGTTGTTATTTATATTATTTATTCCTGGTGAGTAGCACAGAGTAATCACAAGACATTCTTAGGAGAGTATCTGTTTGCATGATGTGTCTAAAATATTTCAGAAACATGGCATCTTAACATGCAGGTGTGGCAAAGTAAAATGTAAATTTATTCATTAAAATACTTTGTTTTCATTTCAAATATGACAGAAAACTGTAATGTCTTTGAGGTCAGCTCCTTCTTGTGTTTACACACATAAAAGATTTTGAAAAGGTAGGTAGTTGTTAAAGCGAAAATCCTTGTCCTTTTTCCTTGGTTGTAACTGTCTTATATGTTTACGTAAGAAATAATAAACTGGAGGTAAGAACAGAAAATACTCATCTTTTTTCTGTGTTTGTGAAGTTATTTTCTTTCTCTCTTTTCTTTGGAGACAAAGTCTTGCTATGTAACCCAGGCTGGCCTTGAACTCACTATGTAGCCCACCAGGCTGGCCTCTAACTTGCAGCCATCCCATTGCCTCAGCCTCCTGAGTGCTGTTATTACAGTGGAGTGCAACCCCTACTGGCTGTATATGTAGAATTTGGTGTGTATGTGCAGTGCTAGGGATCCAGCCCAGGACCTTATGCATGCAAGATAAGAACTCTACCGCTGATCCACATCATCAACCTCTGCATTCATGAACTTTAAAGGACACCATTTTCCCTGCTATTATTAATTTCAGAAATACTGAGTCCTGGAGCTGGGGAGATAGCTCTGTGGCACAAGTGCCTACCTGGCAAGTGCAAGGTCGTGAGTTCGAACCCCTGGTCCTGAAATAAATAAATAAATAAATACTGAGTCCCTACTTGAAATTAGGTAGACAAAAATCCCTGTCTTCATGAAATTTACATTCTAGTGGAGAGAGACAATACACAGGTATGTGAAATTAATATATATCAGATTTGGAAAGCTTTAGAGAATGCAGGGATAGTGCCACAGAAAGGCAGAATTGTACCTTTAAATGTGATCAATCCACTTTTGAAAAACATGTTATTGTCTTTTGGATGTAAGTATATAGTATGAGGGGCTGGGCTGGGGAGATAGCTCAGTGGAATAAGTGCTTGCCTGGCAAGCACAGGGTCCTGAGTTCAATTCCCGGTACTGCAAAATAAACAAATAAATAGTATACCTAATGGAATATAAAATTACACAAATACAATTAGTTGGAAAACATGTATATATAAAACCACCCATCATTTTGTACCTGAAAATACAAAAATGAATCACTAATTGTTGGAATATGGCTATTGAGTGGGGCAAGTATCAAATGGGGCAAATTATTTTCCACAGAAGATGAAATAGCTCAGCAGATTAAGCACCTGCTTAAGCAAGCGCAGGCACCAGGGTTTGAACCCCAGCACCACAAAGTGCGCAGGCCCCACCCCTGGGTATGCTGGTTGGGTCACCTAGCCCATGTGTGGAAGCATATACCTATATCCCAGCACTGGGGAGACTGAAAACGGGATGATCACTAGAGTTCAAGTTGTGTAGTGAGACCTGCACCAAATATATTAAAAAAAAATTCTTTTCCAAAACCAGTAACTGTTCCTTACTCAAGTAGTAATAACTGTATGTTGTTATTTTTCCATATTTAATTTATATTTGACTTTTGTAGATTTTTTTGTTATGTGTATGGTTTACCTTGAAGAGTGTTTTGAATTTATGTCATGGTTCTCACTTAAGTGTTTTTTTTGTTTTTTTGTTTTGTTTTGTTTTTTGTTTTTTGTTTTTTTGTTTTGCAGGACCAGGGTTTGAACTCATGACCTTGCACTTGCAAGGCACTTGCAAGGCACTTGCAAGCCCCTTGAAATTTTGATCAGTAGCAGTGAATATATTATCTGCCTTTTAGAATGATTTCATTAGGTAAATGAGATATAAGTAAAACTAAATTAACTTTTAGAACCTTTGTTTATTCACTCATTTTTATGGCCTGAGCAGCCCACCCCAAGGGCAGGGCTGGGGATCAAAGCGCGGTCCTTGAAGCCGCCCAAGCTTTCCCAAGCAGGCACTTTAGACCACTGAGCCATCCTGCCGGGCCTTAAAATAACTTTCAAAACACCTAAATAAGGCCTTACTTATAGTGCATAATTTTAATTCTCTAATGCCTGCTTCCAGTCTTTTTCATTTGGAAAAGCTAATTTCTTTCTTTCTTTTTTTTTTTTTTTTTTTTTTTTT